>APFE031435676.1:0-127863 GCA_000404065.3 Pinus taeda
TATATCCTACGTGTCCTGTTCCGGGGGGTCAACGTGTCCGAATCTGACACCATGAATCTCGAATCCTACATGTCTTGAATCCCTGTGTTAGGTGACTTAGGAACTTCCACTGTACTATCTCTGCCATCAGTGCCTTGCACTGCCTACTCTGCTCTGCTGAACCATGAAGAAGGAGAATTGATCGAGAATGTCTCGTACCATTCTCTATTGACCCGAAGTCTGTTCCATATGAAGAGAGTGTGTCATACCACTCGTACTGACCCGAAGTCAATTTCATTGATCCCAGATCAATATCACAAGAGAGTGTCTCAAACCACTCATACTGATCCTAGATCAGTTTCATTGATCCCAGATCAATGGAGGTCATCCTAGCATAGGGAGTACAGTAGATATAACGATGCGTCCATTGATAGTATTACTATGGTCCCTAACCCCATTTCCCTGCTCATTGGCCAGATGAGAGGTACTTCCCGTGAGTCCCAGACTGCATGGGTAGGATGCCTTGACAGGAGAACCACTCATCCTGTCCATAAGTCGCCTCGGGGTATCACAGGGGAAGGCTGAGCCATTCATCGTGTACACAGTGCACCATTAGGGGAGGGTGAGTCGCCCTATGGTCGTGTGTTGCTCCTGTAAGTACCCCAAGTCCCTAGAGCCCCCAAAGCTTAATGCATGCAACATGCAAGACCCTTATAAGAAGGTCACTTAACGACTCCAAGTCGTTTGGGAAATTAACAAATTTGACTTTTCCCTGGGGCTTAGACAGAATGTCTGCGACTTGTACATCAGTCTTAATGTGATGGAGCCTCCTCACTCATCGACGTACCATATCCCAGATAAGGTAGTATACGAGAGTCCTCAACAATCAAATCCCCCCCTTGGTTGACACAGAAGATCACAGTGGTATCCATCATGTGTACAAACAACTCACTGAAGAGCTTCCACAACCAGGCAACTTCACACGAGGTCATACTCGTAGCTATGTATTCAGTCTTAGCGGTGCTCAAAGCAACTGTCTTTTACTTCCTGGTCATCCAGGATATTGAGTAGAACCCAAAGAGAATCAACACTCAGAAGTGCTCTTGAGATCCTCCACACTGCCTGCCTAGTCAGCGTTCGATCAATCATGCAACTTCATATTTTCGGCAGTGTATCTCAATCCATGAGAGATTGTGCCTCGAAGACATCTCAGAAGATTCTTGGCACCAATCCAGTGAGGCTCAACCATATATGAGCTCATCATACTAACCGCAAATCATATGTCTAGATGAAAGTTCACCAAGAACATCAACGTGAATGAGTTTATGAAACTCAGAGGTATTTCCCAAATCTGGTCTAGCATCACTACCATATAACTTCTGAAAGTTAATATCCTCGAGGTAGTCACGAGCTTGCAGTTTATTGTTCCACATCTGGAATCCAACTCCTTCTTACTTTTGCAAATGAGTGGGTCTGCACCTGTCAGAAATAGGTTGTCCTCAGAAGGTGCCGGTATGAGAGGTCTATCATCCACAACCTTTGAGCAATGGTTTGGATTGTCTTCACTCTTGGTGAATCTTAGCTTCATTAGACAATTATCAATCCTCTCATACTACGCCCGAGGTGTTTTACTGCAAGCCATAGAGGGCTTTCTTCCACCTGCACACATGAGATTCTCGATCATGAATCTCAAACCCCTCGGGTTGTTCCAACCCCGTGGACCTGTTACATGAGGGGAATGGTCCCCTTGTAACATTTTCCTTCGGTACATCTCGGACATGTACCTTCATGCTCTTCTTGAATTCAGGCATCCCTGTCACCAACTGACTCACATCGGGTAGGGCCCCATAATAAGTAGACCTCTAGTACTATAGATGAGATGTGACCACTGACATGGTCCCCAATGGACCATCCTGCAACTTGATATAGATTTCCAACCTTGAACCCATGAGTAAAAGCATTTTAGAAAATTCTATTTTCAAACACGTACCTTTCCATTGATGAATGCCACCCTAAAACCTTTGACTTCCATTGTCGAAATGGACACCAGGTTCTTCTTGTTATCAGGTGCATAAAGAGATTCTCGTAAATGAATCGAGTTACCATCATTCAATTTAGGGGTAACATTCCCTACACCCTTTCGGGATAAGTGGCATCGGCTCCAAGTATAATCCCACGAGTGTTTCCGTCTCTACTAAATTAGAGAGATCACCCTTCTATTCGATGAAGTCCCTTGAAGCACTACAATCAATAGGCTAGATTCCCAAGGAATCTGAAGGAGAGGGCCAATACAAGATAATGCTTCTTTATCTTATTAGAAACAACATTTGATTCTTCATACTTGGGGTTCCTTGCTTTCTTGAAGAGTCGACCGTTTCCTTGATGACCTGTATTACCTGTCATTCCCTCGATCATTGAAGATGTCCTTGGAATGATTGTTATCTTCATCAAGAGATGTGTCCCTGCCATTTGGACACTCTTTCGCATAGTGGCCGAACTTATTACAAACAAGGCATCTGTCTTTCTTTCCAATCTAGACTTCCTAATGAAGTGGTGTTTAGGTAGGCCATCAGAAGCTTTCGCTGCGCCATTATGATAATGTTCTCTGCTTCTACTTCACCCTTTGGCGAATTTGAAGAGGGATGATGAATCCACTGATCCTTTTGTTCTTTCCCAACTGTCTTTGGTGATTGCTCTTTCACTCTTGCTTGGGCTTTGTCTTCACCTCAGCTCTGATACCATGTTAATTTTAGGTATGTTCTATGCTTAGAGCAATTTCTTTCAATTTTCATAGTTAGCTCAATATATTTTCTAGATTAGCAATCACATCAGCATTAAAGTAGACTGCAGATAGAACATAAACATAAATCACTGAAGACAAGCCAAGACAAGAGGACACAAGATGTGGCGCTAGCCAGGGACAAACTCCAGTGTGGGGAAACCCTTTATCAATTCTTCTTATATGTTCTTCAATAATTCAGCAAAGAGAGAGAGATAGTACATTTACAACAGAAGTCAACACTTTGACTTATCTAGATTTGAGCATAGATCATCTCTAAGAAGATGATACATGAGATCAATTGAAGACATGCTGCGTCAACTGATGCTCCAAGGTGACTCCACCTATCATTGTGCTGCATCTCGTCATCATTCTGCACCTCATCGCGCTGCACCATGCTGCACCCTATGTTGCGCTGCTGTCCTATGCTTGCCATGTTGCACCATGTTGTCCATGCTTGCTGTTCCATTGTGCCATTGTTGCACAATGTCATTGCTATCCCATTGTGCCACTGCCTCATCATTGTGCTGTCCCATTGAACATTGTGGCAGAATATCATTGTTGCTAATACTGTTGTCCCATCACGGCTTATTATCCGAGCAATCCAACATTGCGGCTGTCCCAACATACTTACGTTGCTCTAAATATGTATTTACCATTGCCTAGCTATCCTAGTTTTACTGTTGTAACAGCTGTACCTAACAGTCATGCCCAAAACACTGCTGTTCTGGGCATATGGCAACCCTTAACACTTTCTTCAACTCACAATTCTAGTGTCCTTGACTGCAACAATCTTGGACTAGTTAGGGTCACTCGGCAAATATCTGTCTGCACAACACTAAATGATTTCTGGGAAATGATGGGTCCGTGAGAAAATAAATTGGGGCAATAATGACTCCCAGAGAGAATTCGTTTCTATTATTTTGGAATCGCTGAAAGGCCCAATTTTGAATTTCATAGAGGTCAAATTCACATTGGGTTTTTACAATTTTGGCTCCTATGTCAATTAGTGGCATTTCATTAATTCTAACAGACGCAAAAGAAGGTGTAGGTTTTGTTTGAGTTTTAACTTCTTTCTGTTTCTTGGAACTCATCGTTGAATGTAAACGCAAGTGAAGAGAACACAAATACCCATGAAAAAGCAATGTTGGAACTCTCGTGCAACCGCTAACTCTCTGTTTACTAGAATACACTGCTCAGGTTCATTGTAATGCCAAGAAAAGCGAAATGAAATGAATGAACTTAAGAAATTATGGTGGGAGAGCTTTTATGAGAAAACTAAGAGCATGAAGCTTAAATGATGTAGGCATTAAAGTAACAGGCATATGGTGGCTTTAATGGCTAACGGTCAATGGGATTGACATATAGTGACAACAACTGAATGTTTGGCGGATGTTTAGAATGGTGTCAGCGAAAAAAGCTTAGTGAATGGTATTTTTTGGCGGAAACCATAGTGGTTTTGCGGAGGGGGTCGAACGCATTAAGTGGTAAAACACGAGGGGTGCGCAATTCACAATATGCGGCCACGTAGCAAAAGCGGGATTTGGAAAACAATTTTTTGCGACCACAACTTTATTAAAACAAATTAAAAATAAATATATGGCTTTATAAGATGACAAATATATATTATTGTACAAAGTGCATAAAAATGAAATATTCTTTCCTTTTTTAGCAAAATTTTGGAACATTTTATAGGGACAAGAAAATGTTACAACACATTCCACCATACCAAATCGCTATAGCAACTTGACAACATATTTCCCTTGTGAAAGGAAAATCTCACCAGGTTTTTGCCAAACCTCTAATCCTAGGAAGTAGTGCATCAAACCAAGGTCTTTCATCTCAAATTCAAAGGCCAACTCCCTCTTACAATGGAGAATAAGAGGCTCTTCACTTGTTAGGAATAAATCATCAACATATAACACCAAAATTAGGGGCATATCTTGGATGGTTTTGAAGTAGAGTTTTTTTTGTAAGCTTAGCAGTACGTATCCATTCATTCATTTCAATAATCAGGCAGGTTAGAAACATAAGAAACGTTTGGTGGCCTCAACCTTCCTAATGGGAAACCAAGTCTATTGGCCATCGAACCTCATTATATGCCATCCAAAACATAAATAGTTTGAGTCTGTCTATCACCGCCTTGTAGGACTTATAGTCTGGAAACCATCTATTAGACATAAAACTATAAACATAAACGCTACCCGACATATACATCAAAACATAAGCCAAAATAACATCAAACATGGCCTTTCATTAGCTAGTCATTTGATGATTCCACCGGAGCGGGATCTTTTGCACTTGAGCTTGATAGTTCAGATTGAGGCAAACAAAGAATGTGGCGCTCAATGCGGCTAGGGTGAGTGTTCTAGTGTCGAAGCTGGAGTTGAATTAACTGAAGTTCTTTCTGAATGTCTTTGAGACTAGGATCAGGATCCACATTCACAACAATATTGAGAGAGGAAGCCATTGCTTTAGAAACAATGCATTTCTTAAGCCAAAAAAGATGAACAAACTGTTTATAGAGTGAGGCGACCGCGGGTGTAACTAGGGTCAGGTATCAAATCACTCCAATCCTCCGTTGACGACTCAATCTCAACTTTCAAGTTTAATTCAGCTTCCCAGGTCGAGATCAGATGCTTTACCTGGCCGAGGTCCCCTCATAATAGGCTTGAATGGTGTTTTGCAGAATCTGAGCATCTGTTTTTCTTCCATGTTGGTCTGAAGGCTTGCCAGATGTCGAACCTTTTTCATTTCCCTTACCACCCTGATTTTTGCGACCATGGCCTTCGCGCCCAGAGGCACCACCACCAAGAAGAGTCTTCACCATGATGATCAGAGTCAGACCACCTTTCGTCGAGTTGCTCTAACCTACGCGCACTTGAGACCCAACCCACTGTGTAGAGGCTGGAGGTAGAAGCGACTTAGGTAGACCTGGATTAACATCAATACATAAAAGCAACAAACAATCAAACTTAGAATTAATAGGATGACAAAAGGACATAAGCAACACTAGACTAGACTATGCCACACCATGAATCCACAACTCGAGCCTATGCTTACAGAAAATCAAGAGTCATCCCAGAGTGTGAGGCATCTTCTGAATGATAACAACGGCCTCGTACACTCCTTAGCTCAAAGTCCGTAGACTTTGGCCAGGTCCAAATGCCTGAACCCTTACTTTGCTCAGGGGTTTCCAATCAAATTTAAACTTAGAATTGTGGAGCTCACATTCAACATGCAGAGTAAACATAGCAAATAAGACTCGAAACCCATGAAACATGCCCATATGAGATAGAAAATTGACAAAAAAAGACGGAGATCGACATAACATAGTCAAGAATGCCAGAACTTGTTATCACGAAAACTTTCCAATTCACCATTGTTCCTTTTCCACTCCAAATGCAAGGCGAGTCACAAATTGCAGCCCCTGACCCAGGGAAAAGGATGAGCATAAGAACATACCAGACCATTTGCGCCATCCGTGAGCCAAGATAAACCGCAACAGAGTTTCCTCCCCATGTTCCCAGCGCTACGAATCAAAAAACAATTGTCTCGACTCTCAGGCCTCCTAAGATACCGGTAACTCCAGTTCAAATGCCGGACAGATGGTTGCATATGATCCCCAACTCCCATCTTGGAGATTTAAGAGACTGCGAAATTGCACCTCGTGGATTTCCTGAGATCCGCGACCATTCATTTCATTAAAGAGATAGAGTGTGTGAGGGCATGGGAGAGGCCTCCCATTGGCCCTTACGTTAAATCGATCAGTCATGGCGATGATCCCCATGCGGATCTCCAACTTGTTCGCACCCTGATCGAGGGGATTATGAAGTAGAGATTTGAATTAGCATTGCTTCTCGTGAATCCAAGCTTCATTAAAAATAGATAGGTATCAATGTGGGCATACCAAGCCTTGGGAGCCTGCTTCAATCCATAGAGTGCTTTAGTCATCTTGCATACGTGAGTCATACATCAGTCTTCTTGTCATGCTCCTCAAAGCCTTCTGGTTGCTCCTAGTATACTTCTTCCTTGAGTATGCTATGTAGAAATGTGATTTTCACATCCATCTAATGAAGTTTTCATCCCTAGCTAACAACAAGAGCAACAATAGATCGAATGCTAGTATATGGGGCAACGAGCGCAAAGATCTCATCATAGCCCTCTCCCTTTTTGGGAGAATCCTTCCACGAATTTTGCCTTGTGCTTCTCAACACTTCCATTGACACCATGTTTGATTTTGTAGATCCACTTTGAAGTCACAACAGACTTCCCTTTGGGTCTTAGAACAACTTCCCACACATTGTTCTTCACGATAGACTCATATTCTTCGTCCACAACATCTTTCCATACTTGTTGTTTCATTGCTTCTTCAAAAGTGCATGGTTAGGTCTATATAATGTTGCTCATAGCTACACCATGTATTTGGTATCTGCATGGCTTCTTGCTTTCCTTGAAAGTTCCTTTTGCAACAACATGTCTCTTAGCATCCTGTAGAGTGTCATGAAGCCATAATAGTCTTTTCTTGGTAGGAGGTTCACATGGAGGGGGATCCAAGATATGGGTTCCATGGGATCATCAATGAGATCAGGTTTTGGCTCAGGCATAGGAGACTTTTCTTGTTCATCCATGATATCATCTCTTCTATATTGGCAGGGGGAGGAGTGTCCCTTGCTTTCTCATAGGATTATCAACAAGTTCAGGGTCTGACTCAGGCATAGGAGACTTTTCTTGTTCATCCATGACATCATCTCTTCTTCCAATATTGGCAAGGGGAGCAATGTCCCTTGCTTTCCCAAGGGCAATATCTTCATCAAATGTTACATCCTTGCTAAACCCTATATTCCTTTGGCCAGGTACATAGATTCTATAAGCTTTAGAATTTTCATAGTAACCAACAAAAGTACCTTTCTTTCCCAAAGCTTCCAACTTGGTCCTCTTCTCCTTCGGCACATGAAAGTAGACGGGGCAACCAAAGATCCACAAATGTCCAACTTCAGGCTTTACACACCCAAGGCTTGATGAGGAATTCTATTCTGACATAGACAACGATGTTATCAGCTTCTCTCCATAGGAACTTTGGTATATTTTGATCATGCAAGATAGCTTGGGCAACTTCCATAATAGTCTTGATATTCCTTTCAGCTACACGATTTTGCTTGGAGTTGTAAGGTACAATGGTCTCCTTCTTGGTTCCATCTTTCTTGCAAAATTCAGTGAATTCATTTGAAGTTAAATTCTCCTCCATTGTCAGACCTTTAAACTTTGATCTTCTTTCCTATTGTATTTTCTACTAGTGCCTTGAAGTCCACATAGATCATAATGTATGAGTTGAAGTATTCTATATGTCCTGCTCCTACTTCAAGGGAATGGCCCCTTCGCCGTGTTTCCACTTGCACATCCCTGACAAACTCCATCATGATTTTGAACCTCAGGCATGCCATAAACCATCTTTCTCACCTTAGGCAAGGCTTCATAGTGAAGTTGAGTGAATTGTTGGTGCCACCTCTCTCATTGATGAGTCATGAACCAAGGCTTGCATAGGGCTCCCACAAAGTTTATACAGGTCTTCATTTCTAGTCCCAAGTGTGAAGGCATCTCTCATGATAGTTCTCCTTGGCCAAGCAAGGACATTCCCATTAATGAATGCAACCTTGAAACCCTTGTCTTCCATGGCATAAATTGAGACAAGTTTCTTCAATCTCGACACATATAAGACATCATGTAGATGTATGGTTTGACCATAGTTCAAATGAAAAGAAACAAATCTAAACCCCTTCACAAGATAAGTAGAATCGTCCCCAGGAATTATAGGACTTCTCTATAACTAGTGAAATGTCTAGAAGCCCCACTATCTACCAACCAACTACCAAAAGATTCCCGAAGAAAGGAACTAGAAAGAGTAGAAACAAGAGAGTACTGAGATTGAGTTTCAATTGCGTTATTGTCATACCTTGGATTTCTTAATCTCTTTTGAGGACGATGACTTTCTTCACGGGCAACAGGAGCATCTCTTCTTCTTCTATTGTTGAATCTATTGTTGTTGCCACATTTGTTGTTGTTGTTATTGTCAGAACTTGGAGCACTTCCATTTTCCGGACAATATTTGTTGGGAATCACGATTGCCTTTAGACCAAAATCCGTAGGTGTTAGTCAACGATCACATCGCAAGAGATAAGGATCCACGAGAGGCGGTTAGTCCATGTCGCGAAACACAGGGAACGTTGGTTTATTCAATCTTCCCCCAACACGAGTTGGGTGTTTATCGAACTCGTGACCTACGCTATGATACCACTTGTTGGAGGATATGAGTAGTTTAATAGGAATAGGATAAGGGTTTTCATTATAGGAATAGGAATAGGCTGTTTTAAATAAATTAGGGAATTCTTTATATAATTTAATTACATTCTGTAGGGAACAAGGACTAGGGTTTTTATTTATGGTTTGATTTAATTATTTTTAATAATTAGGGTGAGGGTTTCATCACATAGAAATAGGATATATGGATATGGGTTAGATTTAGGGTTTTAACAAAGATTTGGGATATAGGGATTGCACATGTACATCTAGGATTAGGGTTTTGCATGTTTAGGGTTGGATCATTTTGCACTTAAGGATAGGGTTTCAAGTAGTCTAGGGTTTAGGGTTTAGCCATCTTCAACAAAGTCATATTGACATCAATGACACCTTTAACCAACAATCTCCCTCTTTGGGATATAGGGATTGCACATGTACATCTAGGATTAGGGTTTTGCATGTTTAGGGTTGGATCATTTTGCACTTAAGGATAGGGTTTCAAGTAGTCTAGGGTTTAGGGTTTAGCCATCTTCAACAAAGTCATATTGACATCAATGACACCTTTAACCAACAATCTCCCTCTTTGACATTGATGGCAATACACCAACTCTTCTGATTTTTCCTCCCCCTTCGACATCAATGGAAACTTCTACATATTATGCTCCCCTTGTCATGGTGCTCCTCCCCCTATCAATGTGTTTTTTTAATGTGATCCAAGAGAAATGACCGCCATCTTTTTACGAAGGTATTCAAAAGATTCTCGTAGTAGGGGTTTTATGAAAATATTTGCAATTTGTACCTTTTATTGACATATTCCAATCTAACATTTTGTTCTGCAACTTGTTCTCAGAGGAAATGGTATTTGATTGGGATATGTTTTGTCATTGAATGCATTACTGAATTCTTTGAAAGACTGATGACACTGGTGTTGTCACAATAGATAGTGATTGGTTGATTTGTTTCGATGTTGACATCTTTCAGAGCTTCCTTCATTTGCAATATTTGTGTACAACAATCTGTAGCAACTATGTATTCAACTTTGGTTGTAAAAAGAGATATAGATGATTGTTTTTGCTGGGCCAAGATACAAGACAATTTGCCATGAACAATGCATTTCTGCTAGCACTTTTTAGGTCATCTATGTTTCCAGCCCAATCAACATCAGTGTATGCTATCAAAGTAAGAGTTGTGCTTTTGGGATACCATAGGCCAAAATTAGGAGTACCTTTGAAATATCCGAGGATCCTTTTTATGGCCATCAAATGGGATTCCTTAAGCGCTGATTGAAATCTTGTCGCCATTCCTACTATTTGCATAATATCCTGTCGTGAAGCATTTAAGTAAAGAAGAGCTCCAATTATTGATCTATAAAGAGTTGCGTCTACCGAAGGAGGTCCAACATCTTTGCTTAATTTGCAATCTGTAGTCATTGGTGTGCTCATAATAGCACATTCTTCCATCCCATATCTTTTCTTCCTGCTTTAGTTTGAGTTACCTGTAGTCCAGGGAAATAAGATAATTCGCCAATCATAGAAATTTAAAATTCCTTACACGTTTTGAGCAAATTCATGACTTATCTCATCATTATTGTTGGAGAAACTCAGACTATCAACATATACAAGCGTGATTAGTAGTCTATCCTTGTCTATCTTCATGTAGAGATTGCTTCCAGCCACTCCCTTTTTGAAACCTTGTTGTAGATAATGATTCAATCTTGCGTACCAAACTCTAGGAGCTTGTTTTAATTCACATAACACCTTTTTTTAATTTGCAAACAAGATCTTTTCCTTCTGCTAGATTGAAACCTTTCGGTTGCTCCAAGTAATCTTCTTCCTTTAGGTCACCATTTAGAAATGTTGATTTTACATCCATTTGATAAACTTTGAAACCTTTCAAACAAGCAAATGCCAAAAATATTCTTATTGCTTCCAATCGAGCTACAGGGGCAAAAGTTTTTTCAATGTCAATTCCTTCAACTTGTGAATATCCTTTGCAAACCAACCTTGCCTTATTTCTAATGACCTGTCCATCTTCATTCATTTTGTTTTTGAACACACACTTGGTTCCAATAATATTTTTATCCTTTGGACGAAGTACTAGTTTCCATGTTTCATTTTTTTCAATTTGATATAGTTCTTCTTCCATAACTTTTGTCCAATGAGGATCTTTACTAGCTTGGGCAAAGTTTTCTGGTTCTATCATAGACATCCAAGCAACATCACCCTTTCTTGGTGTATTTGTCATCCGTTTTCAGGTTTGTATTCCATCATCTACATCACCAATAATTTGTTCTTCTGGATGATGTTTTTGAACAAATTTTACTTTTGATGGAGTTTGAGATGGTTCTTTTTGACTTTTCTGATCCTTTTCTTCCTTTGTAGTATCTTCTTTAGATTCTCCAAGAGTAGGATCTTCTTCAAGAATTTCAATTTCCTTTTCTGGAAGTGCCACGTCAAACTTTACATCAATACTTTCTACCACCTTCCGTAATCGATTATTGTATCATTTGTATGCTTTGCTCCTTGTAGAATATCCAAGAAATATTCCTTCATCAACACGACAATCAAACTTGCCTGGTGAGTTATCATTGATCTTCATAAAGTGTTTACTTCCAAAAATTCTAAAATATTTTACTGAAGCAAGTCTTCCTTGTAATGTCCCCTAATAATAATAATAAATAAATAATAATAAAATAAAATACTATAAAAATAAAGTAATAAATAATAACAATAAAAAAGATAAATGGCAAATAATTAGTAAAATAAAGAAAAAGATAATAAAGTAAATAAATAAAAAATAATAAAGATAAGATAATAATAGTAAATAAAAAATAAACACTGGAGATTCTAAATAACAAAAATATAAAAGTAAATTATAAAAATAGTAAAACTAAGTGAAGTTAACAAAAAGTAAAAAGGAATAAAATAAAAGAGTTAAATAAAGAGAAATATAAAGAAATAAAAGTTGCATGTTGACACATGGAATGTGTGCATGTGGACCCCTTTCCATTTTTTGGTCTATTTAATGGACAATGAGGAGGATTGGATTTTTCTATTTCTTCATCCATTTTCTTGGGAGAAATGTGTTGTGAGACAAAGGATTCCCTGACAGTAGTACGTTGATTGAGGACTCGGGGGGGTAGTTGTAGAAAGATGATGTGCAGTTGAGTGTATGGTTGGGTGGAGAGTCGTCCCCAAAGCATTGTTACAGTTAGTGAGATTCAAATAGTGTCCAACTCTGAAATCAAAAGTAAGGAATATCATCACTACAGGTAAGTTGTCTCTGCTCTAATTGCATAAATTTAAGTAATTAGTTGCATATTTAAATTTTGGATCATTACATTCCTTTTCATAATTCATACGGAGTCTTATCATTATTTGTTCAGAGTTGACCTCTATTCAAGGTATACATTGCTGTTCCAACTCCTTTCCAGAATTTGGCCTGCAAATCGGTTGCAAGCAACATTGTTCTCACCATCTCTTGTACAATTTCGTTTCTTCTTTCAACTACTCCATTTTGTTGAGGAATTCTAGCAATAGAAAGTTCTCTTTTGATTCCATGTGTTTCACAGAATTCATTAAATTCTCTTGAAGTAAACTCTCCTCCTTTGTCTGTTCTAAGACACTTGATTTTTGATTCTTTTTCATTTTCCACAAGAGCTTTGAAATTCTTAAAACATTCAAGTGCTTTTGATTTAAATTTTATAAAAAATACCCACATCATTCTAGTATAGTCATCTATAAATAGAGCAAAGTATCTTTCTCCTTGTAGAGTTGGAGTCTTGGTTGGTCCACATATATTTGCATGTATGATCTCCAGAGGTTTTGATGTTGAGAATTCGTTGGTCTTGAAGCAGGTCCTAGTTTGCTTGCCATGTTGACATGGGCCACAAACAACTTTTACCTTTTTAAAATTTTTTGGAATGTTTCTTACTGCATTTGTTTTGCTGATTTTAACCAAATTGTCAAAATTTAGATGTCCAAATCACTTGTGCCATAACCAACTTTCATTTGTTTGACTCATTGAGCATTTTTCTTCTTGAATTTTACTCAAAATATATACGTTATCTGGTGTTCTTACTCCTTTTCCCACAAATTCTCCTAACAAGGATTTTCTTATCTCACAATCTTTAGTACTGAAAATAACATTATGTCCTTGGTCGCAAATTTGGCTGACGCTCAGAAGATTGTGCTTGAGCCCTTCTACTAGTAGTGCGTTTTGTGCTTTGCCTTTTCCATGAACAAAAGCCACTGTCCCGTTTCCAACAATCTTAGCAAATCCACTTCCAAAGGATACATTTCCATCCTTTTTATTTGATGAGATAAACTTCTTTTGGTCACTTGTCATGTGTCTTGAACATCCACTATCTACAAACCATTGATTTTCATCACTTTGTGCACATAAAGCTAGGCCACATCTATCTATAGTGGGTTCTCTTTTTCCAACTGTTTCCTTTTTGACATAAGTGGACAATTTTGTGCAACATGACCTAAATTTTTGCATTTGGAACATTCTAGATCATACTTAGACAAAGGATGAAATGAATTATAGGTCTTGATTTGATCTTGTCCTTTTGAACCAAGCAACTTATTTTGATAATTGGTCTCATATCTCCTTGAGATATTATCCTTATAAGCCTTGCATGCTTAGCTTGATGACCAAATTTTTTATAGTAGAAACAATAACCAAGAAAGATAGTTTGATACATGTTTGGATAACCTTGACTTGGTGTAGTATTCTTTCGTGGAGATAACTTTCTTTCATTCCTTGGATTGTTGTAGGTGGATCTTTGTTCTAGGTGGAACAACTTCTCTTCTTTTAGATAATTGCAAAGGATGTTAGCATAACATTTTTTAATTTCTTCATTGGCATCCTTCTTTGAACTTGATGACTCATCTTTGAAACCAAATCCAATCTTATCATGTTGAGGTCTTTGAGTATTAAGGATGATATCTAGAGTTTGAGAACTTTGCAAACTTTTATTAACTTGCTTCAATTCTTTTTTTAGTGAGACAATTGCAGCTTCAAGTTTCTCACACATTTCTTCTCTTTCTTTTAATTTGTTGTTCAAAAACTCTTCCTTCCTTTTCAGTTTTGAGAGAAATGACCTTCTTCCTTAATTTTTCATTTTCTTCAACAACACTAATTAGTAATTCATCCATATTTCCTTCTTCTTCTCCTTCAGATTCATCATCATTTGTAAATGCCATGAATAATACTTCATCAGATTCATCAGATTCATCACTATCCCTTTTGAGAAGGAAGGTCGTTTTAGTTGAATTTTTCTTTGTAATCTTGAATTCATCTTCATCGAAGTCATCTTGTTTGGAGAAGAAATTCTTTTTATTTATCCTTTCTTCTTGAATATCCTCTTTTTGTATTCTTCATCATCGCTAGCATGCTTGAAAGGACACTTTGCAGCGTAATGTCCTATTCTACCACACTTAAAACAAATGAGAGGATACCTACCTTTGAGTTTGGATCCTTTCCTTAGTTTCTTCACAAATTGTGCTAGTTCCGTTTCAATATCAGAATCATCACTGTTGCAATTACAAATATTCCCTCTTCTCGATGTTTTTGAAGCCTTGAATGCAATGAGAATCCCATGAAGTTCGTCCATTGTTAGGGTATCAAAGTCCTTTATTTCTTCTATGACATTGACTTTGGAATCAAAACGTTCTGGAAGTGATCTCAAAACCTTTTGGACAACTGTACTTTCTTCAATGTTTTCATCTAGACCCGAGTGAGTTGACAACTCCATCTACTCGGAGAAAATAGGCTGCAATGTCTTCCTTATCATTCATTTTAAGGCTCTCAAATTGTCTTCTATGAGTTTGGAGTTTTGCCTTCTTGATCTTGGTGTCTCCATCGTATATGGCAACCAGCTTGTTCCACATTTTTTTGGCGGGTTCACAGTTCATAACTTTGGTAAATCTTGGATTAGAAATTCCACTTGTTATGGAATTTAGGGCTTGTTGTTAATTTAAACATATAAGCTTGTTGGAGGATATGAGTAGTTTAATAGGAATAGGATAAGGGTTTTCATTGTAGGGAACAAGGACTAGGGTTTTATTTATGGCTTGATTTAATTAGGATTTAATTATTTTTAAAAATTAGGGTTAGGGTTTCATCACATAAAAATAGGATATATAAATATGGGTTAGATTTGTGGTTTTAACAAAGATTTGCGATCTAGGGATTGCACATGTATGTCTAGGATTGGGGTTTTGCATGGTTAGGGTTAGATCATTTTGCACTTGAGGATATGATTTCAAGTAGTCTAGGGTTTAGGGTTTAGCCTTCTTCAACAATGTCATATTGACATCAATGAAAACTTTAACCAACAATCTCGAGCATAATGACCAAACTTGTTGCAGTTGTAACATTGAAATTTCAAAACCTTGACTTTCAAGTCAACAAATCCAATATCCAATTAAATATGAGAGACAAAGTCAAATTTGGTCAAAGCACTAGTTTGTAATTTTCGGCCTTGTTCAAAGTCAAAGTCAACGATAATCAACGCAGCCCTAACGAGTCCAAAGTCAATGGTCAAATCATCTCCAAATAGTTTGGTCAAAGCAACAAAGAATTCAACCTTCCTTGCTTTGTCAAACCCAATCAAAAGAGTCAAAGAAATCTTCCCATTTTGCTCAAAGTCAAACTCAACTTGTTGAAACACTAGCTTTAGATTTGCGGTCAATGTCTGTCAAAGTGACTAGAAAAATTGGTCTTTCTCTCCCTGAATTCGACCTTCCAAAACATATAAAAAAACCAAGTAAAACCACATCAATTCACCTAAAGTCAACGTTGGTCAAAGGTGCCAAAATAGAAAGTCAACGCAATCAATAGAAATGTCCTCTCTCCTTCGCACGTGTGAACTCGGACCCTGCAATTTCAGATCAGATCGATCCAAATGAAGAAGGATGCATGTGTATGATGATGCCTCCAAGTGATGCCAAGTGAGGTGTATTTATATGTGGCCTAGGTGGAGGAATTCTCCTTTAGATTGACTTCTACTTTTTGAGGTGACATGGACCATCATTAAAAATAATATTTTCCCATATGCAAATTTAATTTTTCCAAGGGCAAGTAAGGGTCTCCTTAGGGTTTGCTGGGCTCCCCAAATGGGTAAATTGCTCTCTCAATTGCCAATTTTCAACATTCCGTACCTTAGATCTCTTTTATGCATTTGTACTTGATCTTCTTGCATGGATACACTTCAAATGCACTCATCTATCCTTTATTTATAGTGTTGATGGTCCTGACTTGTAAAAATTGACTGAGGCGACATGTAGTCTCTGGTTGGGCCGACTTGACAAAATCTTTCATATCTCCTCGTTCCTATGGAGTTAGAGGGAGTGCCATATGCCATTGGAAATGTCTAAGAATAAGCTTTTCAATGATACATCCTATGTTCCCATTTGAACCAAGTCTTTAGAGTAAAAGGGCCTTCAAAGATAGGGTGTCCATGTTGAAATATTGGATAGCTATCGCCAACATTTTTCATCAAATCATGAAAAAGAAAATAATTATTTGTCACCTAACCTCAACTCATAACTAGCCTTACAAGTCGGCTCATTCTAAGGATATCATGTCGACGTTACTAGGGTTAATTAGCCCTCATACGTCTCCGATAAATTGGGCATCGTTCATCCTCATTTTGACCATCATCAAGCTCAACAATTGGTCTGCAATTACAAGTGTATTCGGCCTCCATTTCAGGAGTGCAAGGAAGTCTACAAGGATGAAGTTTGGTTTATCTTCAAGGGCTCGGTGCTACAGTGACTAGAGTTTACTTCTACTTCTGTTTTGACACTTCTTTTGTGGCCAAGAATTGCAGCGAGAGGCTCACTCTCCTTTGTGACACAATTCTGAAGTTGACTGAGTTGTTTTGGGTGAATCTCCGCCACAGTTCATTAACTATCACAGTGGGAATTTTGGCCATCTATTGTAGTGACCTAAAGCCTAAATTTTGGCCTCCTTGTGCATATCAATGTATTGGACAAACGTGACATCTCTAACTCATTTTATAATCAAATTTTGATTGGGCATTGCATTATTGATTATTTTGGATTTGTTGGATCATTTTGATGTACTATTGATGGACATAATCTCTCTCTCATAGGGAAATAATTTTTGGGTTTTCCTTGTGGGGGTTTGCCTTGATTGTGAGCCTAATCTTGGTGTCTCTTGCTCATTGTATTTTTTTCTGTCTACTGTGATCTCTATTTACTGCTGTTGTTGAAGAAATAATGGTTGAAGTTTTTCATGTATCGCTGCTTGTTGACTAAAGTATAAAGAATGAACAATTTATTTCAACATAAATAGTTATTAGTTGTGAAAAACAACTCTAGTCATTGCATCACTAGAATATCAACAGTGCAAACTAGGAACCAAAAGTCCAAAAACAATATTTCCAACAATCTTCATCTTACAATCTTTATCTTGGACATCTGTAGTCTCCCCTTGTCTTTGACATCAATGACAACAATATTCCAATAGGCCGCACCAAGGAGACTTATATAGGCTTGAAGAGAATGATATTTGGACACAAGATAACAAAAGCTAAAAGAAAAAGGAAAAAATAATGATGGAGACAAGAGAGTAAGGTTGCCTGCTTTGTCAAGTCGATTCGAATTGGATGGTTGGCCTTTCCTTGTATTCATAATATATCTTCCCCTTTTATTTATACTAGCTAGTGTAGGAGGTTGAATTCTCTGTAATTGTCCATCACCATGCATTGTTGAGTTAATTGAGCTTTGACTAGAGAAGAAAATCTAGTTAAATGCACCTTGCTCCTTGAAGTATACATCTCTCTTTTGATGTTCTAAATTTTCAATGGTTGAGATCAAAAAAGTCATTTTTGTACAATATCAGTTTGTCTTTTAGTTCCATCATCTATTTATAGATACCTTTTGTAAGCACCTTTTTAATCAATAATTTTTGTATTCTATCTATATTTTAAATTAAAGCATAGAGCTAATCCGTTTGGGAGTACATGTCTTGAAATTTTCAAATCAATTAATAGGTATTGATATAGTGTTTAACTATGGTTTTATAATATATCTTTTTCATGTATATAATGTTATTTAGTTGCATAATGGGAAGCCACATGATGAGATTTTAGTGTTTGATTCATTAAAAGATTGTTTCTTATTACATAGTTAGTATTTGTGTATTTATTGGTGATTGGCCTAGTACTTGAAACATGTTGTTTGTTGGGGACCTTGTCTACCACTTGAAAGTTGATGCTCATTTATGTTATGTATATCTAGATTCTTGTATTCATTGGTTTTGTTTCTTGTTATGTAGGAGACGCATGGATGGAACACTTAAAACATTGGAGGAACAACAAAATGCTAAGAAAGAGGAGGTGTGTAGTAATTGAAGATGGTTCATTTCAATTATTATAATATCATTCGTAAAACCTTGGGTTATTGTTTGTAAGGAAATATGAACTAGAGAAACATGACATGATTTTATCGATAACAACTCTTTCCAATCAATAACCAAGGAAATTAATCACAGGGTATAACATAATTAGTTATTTCAAAGCATAGTGAGAAAAATATTTTAAATGCTTTTGGTTTATGGATGTTATGATTAGTTGTTCTAGTATTTGGCTTATTCTTCTAATATTATTTTATTTTGATTTTCTTTTACTTGAACAACATAATGGGATTGTATGTATAAAAAATGGTGTAGAGCCTTTACGACAAAGGGACCAGTGACAAATTGAGTGCTATAGCTAGTATCTCTTCCTATTCAAGAAGCAAAGGCCACATAAATGGAAGGAAATTGGTAATGCCACCGCTTGCATGCTTGCAGAACAAAACAGTGGTATGAAATAATAATGGATATGCATGTAATTGGATGACATTATTGAGCAAGGGGTTAGTCAATTTATGGATGGAGTTTCAAGCATTGCCACTAAATATTGCCTAACAAGTGCAGAAGGTGAGGAGTAAGATGCACAATTAGTGGGTGTTGACAACGAAGCAAACATATTAGCAATAAGAATATATAACTTTATAAGACTAATTCAATGATGTAGTAGTCAATGTCGAACAAGTTGGCACGACTAATGATTTTTTTTTGTTTTTTAATTAATAAATTTATTTTTCTTTTCCGTGGGGTGAATTATATTAACTGCAAAAATTGGGATTTATATTGAAGATTACAAAATTCAAGTTGGTCTCTCACAGAGGAAATCAAACCATAGCCAAAAATAGACTCTCCTTTAGGAGGAGAGGGACAACTGAGAACTAAAAGAGACAAAAACCATACTAAAACTAAGACATTGGCCTAATTGGCTTGTTACAAAAGTACCTGGAAGTGTGAGATCACCTATCAAAATCATATCACAATCAGGTTGAGGCATATGAATGCGCTATTGGGTCCTATGAACTTCTTCCCATTGTTGGGGGAATGCCAAGATGTTGCTTAATCTTCTCCGTCTTTCGATCTAGATCCCTCAAGTTCCTTTGTAGGTGTTAAAGAGAGCGAAGAATGTCCATGCAAGTTTCATGATGGTCTAAAAGAGTCTGCCCCAATAGAAATTTCATTTGCTAGTAAAGATATATTGCCTACATATATCGGTTGAACTGGCCCCTCATATGACCTGTATTTGGGATCCAACCTACATATTTAGTAAGAACCTTAATGTTTGAGGGGGGGTCCTATGAGAAGAGGCTCCCCTGATAACAAGAGGCAAAATCTTGAATCCCATGATGCATCCTTGCATGACCCTGGTGGGTCGCTCTTGATAATAAGCAACTTCTCTTCTGACTCGAGCCCATTGGCATGGCATGGAGAACCTGGAAACAAGGTATACAAATTTAAACCATGTCCCAAACAAACTAATGGGAGCATTAAAGGCAAAGGATTGCCACAAACTACTGGTGCTAAGAGCCAAGAGATGAATGCCACGTGGACTAGGCAAGAGGATGACCATGATAACCAGGCATAGGTGCAAAATTGATTTTGTTTCCCCCAGCCACCAAAGTTCCTCCTGACACTAACCTATAGGCTTACATGAATACCACCTTGCACGTAGAGAAAACAAAATAACACAGCCATGAGGGAGATATGGAGCCATAGCCATTGACGACAAGGTGAGATACAAGCAGAGATAGAACTGGATTTCCACAACCACCAAAAACCCTTCCTCCAACAAGCCATAGCTTGACTAACAGGCCAACAACCACTCCGCATTGGCCCTTGAATACCTTAAACAAGAAGGAAATAGCTGCAAATTCCTCCCTTATGCAATTTTTTTGTCGAACTCCCACTCTTGGATATGCATTCAACTTGGTGTTTGGTTCCACTGCACAACATGGTCTCTCTTGGCCACTCCATTCCCAATGCCATCAATCCCAATTTCGACCCCTTCATTTGATTTCCTTGCTGGACATTGTTTACCTTCGTCGGCATTCGTGACCTCTCTGTAAGCCTAAATATTTAACAACCCGACAATCTTCATAATAACCTCCCTCTTCACACATAAACCGCTCGAACAAACCTATCTTTCACTGTGTTGTTGCTTCATTAGATCACATGTGAGGTTCATGATGTCCACACACTCCTTGATTTAAACTTGTCGGGGGTGCGTTGCCATGTTCCTCGGTTCATTAACCAGGTGGGGTAGTGACAACCCTCCCCCCCATTGTTGATTGTTACCCGATCTAGGTTTGGGCGTTCTTTCTGAGCCAAATGCCAACATGCAACCTTTAGAGGTGAGTCTAGTAGGAGGTTCTAGGTTGACGCCTGTGGCAGAGAAGTGTCGAGACATCCATAGTTCGCAAGCAATTCAACAATTTTGTTCCCCATCTCGAACATGCAACGAAATAACCGCTGGAATACAAGATACAAGGAGGGATACCTATTCCAAAAGAGATTCTAATCTCTAGCTCGATGAGACCTTATGGGTATGTGTACCATCCTGAAGCTTTTGGATCATATAATGATTTGTGAATCTCCTTCCACTAGGAGCTTAGTGAAATTTTGAGTATGGACAACCTCTAACCTCTAATCCCATACCAAGACCCATGAGCTCCATTGCATTATTACTGTTGATACCAGTCATTCCTAAATAGGTGAAGAATGGCAAGCCTGATTGATCTATGATTATTCCCCCATACACTGTTGCGCCCAGATTACCTTTGGCAACACCATCAAAGTTCAATTTTAGGAAAGAGGGCAGAGGAGGAATCCAATTGATAGGACTAGATGCAGGGGTAGGGGATAGGGGTGAAGGGGATTGACCCCGGGGGGAGGGGAATCACCTGTGTAGAATTCTCGCTTCTGATCCTAAAGTCTACAAATTCTGAGGGGACCATGTGAGTGCAAGGGTCGATTCCTTAACCTAGATTACAAAGAAGTTCGAAGTGGAGTGCGATGGAATTGCTCGACGTTTGAAAATTTGTTGTTTTTTTTTTCTTTCAAGGTGTCCCAGAGAAGGAAGCGAGAGGAAAGGATCCAAATGCAATTGAGAACCGGATTAAGGAAGGCTTGGGAACACCAACTGACAGGGGTATTTGAAATACTCACAAGATCTCTGTTTGATCTTAAAAAACAATCATGTAGCCTATTCCATAGATCTCTAGAAGATTGTAGTTATTGAATAAGCATTCTAGATTATCTTAATGCAATAGATGGAGAGGGCATATAGAGTGACCCTAGTAGTTCTTCTTTTGAATATTCTCCCATGTTAATGGTTTATTTTGCATCTTCAACCAAAAGAAAACATATATTTTTGGCCATAGACTTTGTTTCCATATTTTAGACGAGACCTCATGATACCTCGCTTCTAGTTGGTAGGCTTCAATGATAGAGAAGGTTCCCTTCGATTTATTATGCCCATCTTAAATTTATCCTCATGATTGGATAATGGGATTCGTCAATTCGACAAATTTCTCCAAATTTCACTATTTGGTTTAGGTTGCCAATTCTTTGGAGGGATCCATCTGCGCCATTGTTGGTATGCTACCTCCTCTATCTAGTAGTATGTAATTTTTATTTTACCTTGGGCTAGTATTTGCTGCGTTAACTGCTTTAGCTCAATTTGATCTTCCAACTTGGGTAATTGCTGTCAGGGGCAACACAAAACAAAGTCGCGCATCCATTTTAATTTCCCAAAAGCAATGTTGGTGAATCAAACCTATATGTTTCTTTGCCAAGGTCCAAATCAAAGATCCCAGGGCTGATGTGTTTAGTTTGATTAAATTTTGTTAAAGAGTTCACGGTGCATACTTACATTTCCAACTTCTTTTCCAGAGGCCAATTCCTCCTTGGAGCCATCTCCACCAGCTATTCGCGGACAAAATAGTTTCCATGATATAAGGGTCCTGTAATCCCAGTCCTCCCTTGAGTTTTGGTTGAGACATCTTGTCCCATGCCGTTAAAGGCCATTTCATTTTTAGCCGAGAACCCCTCCTAGAGGAAAGATATTTAAATTCTGCGTAATTTCTGAAGAATGGTTGATGGTGCCATCATAGCTGAGCATAGATATATAGGAAGGGCTTGAAGGACAACTTTAAGGAGTAATAATTGACCCACAATATTCGAGGATGTAAATGTTGTAATGTCCCCAATTTTGGATTTTTGTGTGATATGGTTAAGGGAGATCTCCAAAGCTTATGTCAACTAGATCATAGGAGTAGGATTACACCATTGGAGAGCTTGACATGTTTGGAGGAGTTTTATGGGGCCCGAGTGGGATCACTTAACATACTTCATCACTAGGATGAATTCTGCATGGTTAACTCTTGGTTCTGTTGCATTCTGACGATTCCTGTAAGATAGGTTATTAACATTCATATTTTAATTATTTACGCTTAAGGCGCTATTTGCGGTTGATTATTTGGAGGAACACCTTAGCATAATAGCTTGTTGGAATTAGGGAGAAGAGATCTATAGGGCAAGATGATGAAAAAGGGATTCATGTGGCCGGTGTGATCATGGAGGCGAATTAAGCATTTTTCGAGGTTAAAATTAGCTTTAATTTGTTAATAAAATTCACTTTATTAAATAAAGAAAATAAAAGTGATTTTATTATTTAATTGGAGGGAAAATGTAAAAAGGGTGGCAAAAAATGTCAAGTGAGTTATAAAAAAGGGAAATGAGGGGGTCTTTTCTCATTCGTGCATTCACTCACTTGAAAATTAGAATTTTGGAGAGCTCTTGAGAAGAGAGTCTAGGGTTTTTGGAAACCCTCATTCTAGTTGTTAGTTTCAATGTTGAAATTATACACCCTAGCTAGTTTTTGAGCAGAATCACTCACATTTTGTGATAACTTCATTGTTGATGGTGAAAAACACAATGACAATGATGGGGTAAGTTTTTCATGGTGTTTTCAGTTGATTTTATTTTTTTACCATGAACATTCTATATTTCTGTATACATGCCAAGTTCCCAACCCACATTATAGGGCCGTGTTCTGCCTTTCATTAGCGGGATCAACTGCCATTATTTGCTGATGTATTAAGGTCAAATATCTTTGCTAAAGTTGGCTGTGAACACCATACATATTTATGAGCTGAGCCTTACCAATGGCGAGGGCCAAATCTGATATATCTATAGGTAGAGCTATTTCTTGGCTTGTTGAGCAATATTATCCATATTTGGGGTCGAGTTATACTAGTTAAGGAGGTTGGGACCCCCCTTTTCTCTGGCTGGTTAGGAGGTTGCCATATATAGGGTCACATTATTTTCATTTATTGGAGGCTGCGTGGTTGTTTGAGAAGGGACATGCCCATAAAATGATGTTTTGTGGTGTTGCTGTTAGTTACCACTCATTATAGGCAGCATACACCCTTGTAGGCGCTGAATTCCGTGTTCTATCATGGCTGGTTGGACCACTGTTTATGTCAAGATATTTTCTGAGTTTGTGTGCCAAATCTGAATATTACTTCACCTAGAAAATTACTTCATTGGAGTGTACCCAGGTTCTCTATAATTTTTGCATTGTACAGTGTTCATATCGATCCAAAAATATGAAGTTATGTATTTCGTTTTGCTCCTAACAGAAGTCTGTACCATTTCTGGGTATTATTTGAATGATATATTGTTGTGGTAAATATATATTCAAGTGGTGTTTGGATTTCTGGGTTTAGCAAAAATTACATAGTGCTGTTAGAAGTGTTATCTTGGATTGTATTGGTCACCAAATATGCTCATTGAAATTTGTTTACACCAAAAATGCACTTGTTGACCATTGGGATGGCACCTTAGGATTATCTGAAGACTCCATGCCAAAGGATGTACCAAAGGATGCCTGTGTCATCAATCATCATCATGTTACCAAAGTTTTTAAACTCTACTTTTTCTTCTTACCATTTTCTGTTGTACCCGGATTCCATACCCGTGCGGTGAATTGTAAAAGTGATGCTAGTATGATGAGTTTTGAGTCATGTAACAAACCTAGGTAGCTTGAGATGTTATGATCAAGTGAGTATTACTTTGGGAGATTCTTTTTTACTTGGTTAATTATCATCTTCTTACCAGGACTTATTAATTAATTGAGTTCTTTTGTTCAAATATACCCCAAAGTGGAGTATAGCTTGATGGTGAGGCCTTGGGCGAGTCTTAATGTCTGGGGTAAATAAATATTATTGTACTAGATCACACAGATTTTTTTTGTGGAATTTGATTAGGTCTAGCGGTTCATTTTTTAAATTTCTTGCAGGGCAGAAATTAGAATATTTTTTTTATATGAAATGTAATAAGTGATGTCTAGAGAAGTTGTATGGGGTATGAGTAATAAAAATTGCACCTCTCACCCTTAGCTTTCTACTAAGACACACTTCAAGGGGTTAAAATAATGTTCTATACCCTCAAAACCCATTTTTTCTGAGTTTAGTGGAAAAAATGGTAATAAATTAATCAAACAATTAAATAAATGGAGAAAAATAAATATCCATACATGTTAAATGATGTGGAAATGAGGTGAAAAATCATGGAATAGTTAAAGTGAAGTCCCAAGCTGATGTGGACTCTTAAAATCAAATAAAGAACATGTGCTCAAGGAAATCAAATTTCTTGACATAAATGCAACAACTTTTGATTGGGAAATTCGAATTTGTATAATTAATGCACATTTGGGAGGATTTGGGAGAATATTTGGTAGATATGTTTACGGGAAATTGTCCCCACATTGGTTCCCACCAATATACACTTGTCATTTCATCATGAAATTTGATTTTGCTTGAGGGATTCTTGATGCCACTTGGGAAATTTGAATTTGGATGAAGGTGCTTTGGGAATGTCACCCATTTGCCTTGGGATTGGCTCCCAAGCTTCTATATAATAAGAACTTTGTTCTCTCACATTACACGAGCTATTGTGCCGAAGGATACTCTGCTGGATTGTACACTCTTTGCAAATTAATACAAAAGACTTTGGGGTTATATTTGAGGTGTTCTTCTCTTTATGTATGGTAAGTTCTTGTTATTCTTGCTCTTATATTTTTGCTTTCTTCATTATATTATTATTTCCATGATGCTTTTTTCAAGTAATGTTGATATAAGAATTATTTATTTGCTCTAAATTGAGAAATGTTTTAGTAGATGTCAAATATATTTCTAGAATTTTCTCTTCATTGCATTTGATTAAGCCCATGTGGATCTAATCTGTTCATGTGAAGTTGTGTAGAAAATCTTTCTTTGATCAAGCTTCAAGTGCGGGGAAGTTCTTGAGTGAACCAATCCACACTTGGAAATATTCAAGGAGAACCCACATTTGTCAATTTCCAAAATCTCATCATTCGAATTTGTCTTGCAGGAATTTCTTTTGAGTTTTGGTCTCATATCTCTTGCTTCATAATTCATTAATTATTTCTCAAATATTGTGCTTCATTCGATAATATCTTGCTATTTTAGAGCTAAATCATCTCTTGACAAAGAGAAGAGTTTATTCATACTCTTTAGCTTAGCCTTTGTAGATTATATTGTATACATATATTTGTAATTTTATTGATTATTTTCATAGCTAACACTTGATTTGTATTGCAGCCCTCTCTAACTTGTTTCTTGCGACAACTTGCATGATTTATAATTTGAAACTATTGACAAGTTGTGTGCAAGACCTTGGGCTCTCAATTCAAGACTTTCTCACTTGGCCGTGGACATTTGAGACTCTCTTTGGCAAGATTGAGTTCCATTTTTGGGGCTGCAATTCTTTTTCTTGGCCGTGGGCTTGAAGAGGCTTAGCCTCTCTTGTTTTCGATGCAAATTCCTCTTTTTCTTGAGTCTAATTTTTGTATCCAAAGTGGCTATTTTCAAATTTCAGATTTCAAGGCCTCATTTGTAGTAGTAGCTCATCAAGGAAAAGTCTATGGTTTAACGCTTCATTGTAGAAGATTTTTCCTTGAGCTTGGAGGAGGATTTCATGAGCCCTTGCCTCTTGTAATTTAATTAATAATTTTTTTATTTTATTTTTGGGAGTGTGGGTTTTACCCATTGGCATCTCTATCTCTCCACTCTGGGAGAGGGCTTGTGGTTGACTTGTTGATTCTTGTATTTCATTTCTCTTACATGCCTGCTCTAATTTCTAATTAACACAACCATACAATCTCATTTACTTTGCTAAAGTCACTACTATTTTGCTTGTACTATTTGCATCAATTGCGACAAGTTACAATCTACAATTTTTATTTCATAGCAATATATTTTCATGCAAGCAATCTCTTTAACTTGATATATTTAGCTTGAGCATTGTCTAAAGTCCACCTATGCTTCATTATTTGGCAACAAATTCACATCTTAAGTTTTGATGCATCTTGTATTTGGGCAATTTCACTTTACAAGGCGAACATTTACTTTATGTCAAACAAATCTCTCAAGTTGAAGTTTTTTTCTTTCTTTTGCCAAGTTAACTGAGTATAATCTTTTGCTCACTTTTCCACATTTATTGCCATTTACTTTACATGCAAGTCAATTTCTCATTTTGCTTTGGGTATATCACAAATTTATCGTAAGGTAAAGCAAATACATTTCACAATCTCACATTTTTATGCAATTGTGTGTTTAACGTGTTGAAGGAAATGTTACTAGGTTCGGTCTTCATAAATGTACTTTTGATATTTGTATTTATTCAGAAAAAGAAATATTATTTTTATAATATATGTCAATGAGTTACTTGCTCATTGAAATAGGTCTAACACATGTTAAAGTGCGATAGGTGAGTCAAATAGTCAAAAGAAAATGTTGAAGACCTTAAGGGCATATTACACCATGTATATGTATGTATAAGAGGTCAAAGAATATCCCTCCAAGCAAAGTGAAGTCTCCTCCAAGCAAGTGGCACCATCAAAAGAAGGCAACAAAAGCTAATAAGTCAAGTCGGCCTACAGTCTTCAAGTCAGGCTTCTAGTCGGCCTAAAAGGAGGGACAATCCTCTATATATAGAGGATGTCCACTCCATCATAACGTCAAGCATTCTCTTTGAAATTAGTGAAGGTGGAAGGCCAGATAAAGGATTGTTGAAGGACAAACGAAGAGTCTCCAAGGGCAATGAAGAAGGAGAAGTCATCACCGAAGGGCTAAGGACTGTTTCTTGGGTAAAACACAGTCACACATGCAAAAAAGGAAGGGTCTTCCTGCGGTCAGAACAGAAGCAACTCACAGTCAATGTATCTCATCATTCGGGCTAAGAACATACGCCTAAAGGGTCTCCCACGGGAAGAAGAGGGAAGGTAATAGGATTGTTCTAAAGCCTATTATAGTCACACATGCGAGGAGTAGGTTGTCCTTGCTGTTAGAATAACCCTCTCATTACAAGCATACAATTCGTTTGTTGGTGAAGAGAAGGAAGGAATCATCAGAAGGGAAGGGTCTCATCAAAGGTATGTCTTCTAGAGCAAGTATAACAAGACTTACCGACAGTTGAAAGAAGAACGAAGTGTCAAAAGAAGGAAGATGAAGTGTCGGGAAACGAAGTGCCGAAAGAAGGAAGTGTCGGGGAACAAAGTGCAAAAAGGAGGAAGGACATGACTTGTACTTGGAGGATATTCTTGTTAAGGGTCTAGGGTTTGGCATTGATCAATAAGAAGCTTTAATAAGAGAAACTTACTAAAGAGTTTTCCTCTCAAGAGAAGAGAGGTTTTGGCCCTGGCAGAGAGCCAATATCTTGTGTTCTTGTTCTTATGTTTTTGGTAGTAGTTTGATGAAGTAAACACACATGCATTAATAAGAAGACAAGAAGATTAAGCTAACAAGATAAATTGTAAAACAAATTCACAAATTGTTATCAAGTCTAGAGGAATCCTACTATACACTATTGCCCTTGAGTCTTCAACATAACGCATCTCCATCATTTACTTAACTTTTGCAAACTTACTTGCACGTCATAGTAGGCAACTTAACTTAGTTGCACATTTAAAATTAATCTCCAAGCATAAGCTTGGTTGATAGAAATCATAAGGAAAAAGACTTTCTTGGAAAGTTCTTCCATTTGGTACGAGGTAAGGTAGAAGCGTTGTGATCCTGCAGTTTTGAAGGTGGCTTGTCTCCTTGTAGGAACAAAGGCACACACTGAGTCATGAGACTTAGGGGACGGGTATCATTAATGAAACCTCTGTGCCCTCACACCCTCTTTCTTATTGTCACCCCAATTTTTACCCTTTGGTAAGAGCTCAAGAGAACTTCTCACCTAGATTAGGCATTTTAGATTAAAAATTAACCAAGCTAATTACATTCAAATCTAGTATAGGTGCATTTAATTTTAATACATCTCATGGTTTTACTTGCAATTGGTCACTTTGATTGTCACTGTTAAATTGAATACTTTGTTTTGGCAAACATTATTTCATCTATATTTTGCAAGTAAAATACTAATTGTTTTCTTTTTGCAAGATATCCATGTATTCTTTTATTTAGCAATTGATCATATATATTTGAAAGCATCCTTATATCTTGTATCATTGTGGTAACATTTTCTTGTTTCACTTTCAGGGTTACTTATGCTTTTATTTCAAAGCATTTTCATTTATATTAAGCAAATATCTTTTGTTTGTTGAGCAATACTTAAAAAGCACTGGTCTTTCATATGCTTATGCTTATTTCAAGTGTTGATGGTTATTTCATTTCATATTGCTCACATCATATATGCTTATAATATTAAGAAAGTAATCCACTTCACTTTCACAGTCTTCTAGAAACCTCACATCTCTTACTTAGTTTTCCTTTAGGGACCACCCTCCGTAGCTAGCCTAAGAGATATCTTAAACAGAGAGAGTTGGGAATAGGTGACAACCCCTTCTCTTAACTTGGTTTTCCTTTAGGGACCACCCTCCGTAGCTAGCCTAAGAATATCTTAAACGGAGAGAGTTGGGAATAGGTGACAACCCCTTCTCTTAGTTCTTTGCCACCAACCACACTTTGTGGGGTTGAAGGCTTTTCTCACTAACTGTATGTAGGTGTAGGCGGTAGGGTCAACAACACCTACAACCAATGGTATGGTAACTGTTTGACGAAAAGACACACTGAAAACTCAGGCAAAACTCAGAAAATAAAGGGGAAAAATTCTAAGATTTTCCAAGGGGGTTTTTACAAATGTCCAACTTGACAAATTTTTATGAAATTTAGTGAGAAGTTCCTCCCATAGGCTCCATTTGAGTGAGATTTTTGCCAGAGGAGTCCTAGGTACTTTGACAGAAACTTGCTAATTTGGATCTCTAGGATACAAGCCACATGTCTCTGAACATTCACAAGCATGTTAAAAAAAAGAATTGAGATTTGGTTATATTTACATCCATACTTGATGTCGTAGGGAATTGATCCAATATTTGATTAAAGGCACGAGCTTCGTACATCGTTGTACCAAGTCTCTTTGTATTGTTGACAAACTACAGGTGGGAGAGAGGTAGATCCTCCCCATATAGTTGGACCCCTTTTATCTACTGCTCAACTATTGCCACCTTAAAAGAACGACCCAACCCTTGCACTACTAAAATAAAGAGAAATGGAGACAAGATATCTCCTTGCTTGATCCCTCAAGAGGATTGGAAAAGAGGGGATGGAGAACCATTAACTAAGATTGAGAATGGGGTGGAGGATATAAGATTGTAAACCCAAGCAATCCATTCACCTGCAAAATCAAAATTCCTTAGGATGCTACATAGAAATTTCCAATTTAATTTATCATATGCTTTCGATAAGTCCATTTTGATCATTATTTCAGGTTTCTTTGTGATTTTCAAAGAATTAATAGCTTCATGTGCGACCATGATGCCATCTAGAATTTGTCTCCCTTCTATGAAATTCATATGTTTTGGAGAGATGAGCTTGGGGAGGAATGGCTCGAGTGTATTTGCTATTATCTTGGTGACAACTTTGTATATGACATTGCAAAGTGCAATGGGCACTCTGTGGGTCCTCCACTTTTTCTTTCTTGGGCACTAGGGTTATGAAGGTGGAATCTAAAGCTCTGAGTATAAATCTAAATTGTCTATATTTCTCCATTGCTCTCCAAACTTCATCTCATATTATTGGCCAACAAGATTGAAAATATTCAATAGTGAAACCATTCGGCCCTAGACCTCTATTGTGAGGCATAATCTTGATCATGGATTTAACTTCCTTATATGAAATCTCTCTGAGAAGTGCTTCATTTTGTTTAAGTTGTGATCAACGGGGCAATATACTGAGTTATTTGACAGATTGCCCTTGTTTTGTCCTCTATTGGCTCAGAAAGAATATTTTGAAAACACTGGATGAGTTTATGAGAGATCTCCTAATAAGTTTCTAATTTTCTTTCGTCAGAGCCTTTCAATAAAGAGATTCTGTTATGGTGTCTATGTTGTAGCATTGACTTATGGAAAAAGCTGTGTTTCCCCCTATTCCCGCAGAGTCTCTGCCTGGACCTTGATTGGGTTCTTAGGTCTATCAAATAAGATAGCCTCTTGTTGGATCTCTGCCATTTTTTGTCCCAGTTTAATTTTCTTGTCCAAGATGTTGCCGAACTGTCCCTTGTTTTAAATTCCAAGTTTTAAATTGTCAATGCAGGAGGGCGATCACATCAGTTCAAAAATATTTCGGTGTAAACAATTTGATTAAGTGACGTGGATCGTAAATGTACTCTATGAAATGACCAAAGCCATATTTGTTAGAATTTTGGGTAGCTCAGAAGATATTTCCAAGAGGATACCCACCAAAAGTAGTTGGTTGGGCAATTTACCCACCAAAAGTAGTTGGTTGGGCAATTTACACAAAAGTGGGTTTTGGACCCAAAGCAGTGGGTTTAAGACCAAAGAAAAGAACTATTTATTCTAATGGGTTCTGGTTGAGTGGCTAAAACCCTAAGTCTAGAGGTTTCCTAAATTGCCCAAGGGAAAAGGATAAATCGATGAGCCAAGTGGTGGCTCATTGTGTGCAGGTGAGATGGACTTCCCTTGAGTAAGGAAGGGAGCTAAAGGACCTAGCCGTGGAGCCCTAGAAGAGGGTTGAGTTTTGTCCAAAAAAAATCGGGGTTGTTCTACAAGAGGTTGAGACTAGCATTGTGGCTACATGACAGTCCTTGGGAGGCCTAAGCCTAAGTCTTAAGGTTTGAGGCTGGTGGGGCAAGGAGAGGGCTAATCGTAGCCACCAAGGAGGTCTATAGCAGCTTGAGAACTTCCTCCATGCATAGCAATTTGTCCTAGTGTGAATACCAAACCAAGAAGAGAAGCTGCAGCACCTCCAAGAGAAGTCCAAAGTGATATGAAGGAAGAAGTTTGTTTGTGTGGAAGGTCTGTTTGGTTATTTGGAGGAGCACAAGTTCAACAAGAAGGTTAAAGGTTTATTTATGGACAAGGAGGAGGGTCGTAGCCCTGGTAAAGTGTTGCAAGGCCTTAGTAATTTGCCCAAAACTGGTTGAGAATCAACATGAGATATCTAAAGTAGATAAACCTGTCCATAGGAGGGTGGAAACTAGGTCGAGAGACCTCAGGGACGAGAACAAAAGGTTTGATCCACTTCTTCATGAGAGTTAAAGACTTCTACAACAGATTGAGGGTATTTGACTTGTTGTAAGGCTGACATGTGGGGTTTATGTTAACTATGGTAGACAAAAAGTAGGTTGTGGGAAGAGGTATTATTTGAAGGAAAGGTTGCTGAGCGTATTTCCTGAAGTTTGTTCGCAAATGGAATTTTGAATAGAGTATTTTCGAGGGCTAATATATGGTGACCTTAAAGGATCTAAGTCATTGCCAGTCGCTGTGTTTTAGAGCTGATGGTACAGTGAGTTTGACAAACCTAATTCACTATGAGAAGCTGAGTTGGACAGAGATCATAAGGAGACTAATCTCTGTGATTAAGGAGGCAAAGGACAACTAGGTGTCAAGGGAAAATGAGGATTGAAAGGGTTGGTAGTGATGGACATCTTAAGCAAGTCATGTTTATTTGTTCTTGTCTTGTTGGGCAGATTGAAGATATGAAGAAGCAGATCTCAAGCCCTAATCTTTTGTATACTATGTATACTAACTGTACTAGTGATAGAGGGCCATGATCCCTGATACATGAGCCCCATGATTATTTTATTGATGGACTAATAAAATCATTGAGGTTTGGGCTCAAATATTTGTGTACTTAATTGATTTCACTGTTCAAGATTTCTGCAGTGCAAAGTGCTTGCTAGTTGAGGGTTCTTAGTGTGCTTGTGTGCGTGACTAGCCTCAACTAGATCTAGGGCCTAAGGAAAATTAAACATGGTATTAGAGCTACTTTGAAGAGCACGCATATCAGAGTGTGTAAAGCAGAGTGAGACAATGGAGGTTGTGTAGGCTCAGAGGGAGTCTAGCTTCAGTGGGAGACTGCAAAGGAACCCCAAATGTCCTATGGAAATATGAATCTTTAGGTTCTAACGAGATGGGGAAGCTTTCAACCCATGCAAAGACAATCGTAGACCATGCGAGAATTTTCATGGTGGTGCAAGGAAAATTCATGTTGTCTGCAAAAACATTCATGCACCATGCATGACAAAGATAGGCCTAGTACAAAGAAGATGTGGCACATGCGAGGACATGTATGGCTACACAAGGAAAGTCATGAGTCATGCGAGGACGATCATGGGCATGTAAGGAAATTCATGAACCATGCAAGACAAAGATAGGCCTAGTACAAAGAAGATGTGGCACATGCGAGGACATGTATGGCTACAAAAGGAAAGTCACGAGTCATGCAAGGACGATCATGGGCATATAAGGAAATTCATGGCGCTGGAAGCGTGAAGGAAATAACTTCCTCACTAAGAGGAGTGTTAGAATTTTGGGTAGTTCGAAAGGTATTTCCGAGAAGGATACCCATCAAAAGTAGTTGGTTGGAAAATTTACCCAAAAGTGGGTTTTGGACCTAAAGCCATGTGTACCTGTTACCCACCATTTTGTGGGTGACATCCCTAGGAGAATTTTTTTCTCCAAGATGGTACTCAACCGGTCGTCAACAACCCCTTACAACCACCAACTAGCTCATTGTGCCATTTCTCTGCCACCTGAGCCAACCATGTGGTCCCTCACGCATCTGCCATGATCATATGTTTGGAGGTGGGCCTCCCAAACCTAAAGGTATGCCTTGTCATTTGGTAATTGAGTATTGTAGTTTGCTTATCATGGACAATTCTGGGCATGGATTAATGGGGGGATTCGACAGAAGGAATGGGCTAGGTCTGTGCTCTTGTCCCCTAGACCCCTTTTGGATGTTAACCTTGGACTCTTCTCCCGTGGGATCTCTTTTACTAACCCTTCGACTTTAGGGATGGTATTACATGGGTAACTTTGATTTTGGTTGCATGGTCCCACTCCCTCATCCATATATATTACTCCCCTTCCACTCATAACCACAGTCATCATTTCTCCCATCTGGGTCCACATACCTCCACTGGGTGCAGATAGGGATAACTTTCCCCTTCCCCTTGGCCACACCTTGGGTCGGCCCTGGAATGATGCTTGAAGGTTGATGCAGCTAAAAAGAAAAGTAAAAACATAATTGGCCACATTCAACAGGAAAATGTACCACAAAATGCAAAAGATGGTCGGGACAAACACATTTAGCATGTGGGCAAAATCTAATACATGAGCTCTACCCCATCATAATGGCCATCACCCTGGTTCCTATAGGCCCTAGATGAGCCTCCTTTATCATTTAGGAATCCATTATTGTCCCAACCCCTGGTGGGCAATGAACCACCCTACCTTAAAGGGGGTATCCACTACTATATCTCACACATCATGCTCTCGCCCCTTGAGCCTTGAGCAATTAATTAAAAGAAAATCATAAAAGGCAAAAGACATATAAAGAAGGGTGGAAAAATCAAGGCCGGGGCAAGTTTTATTGGTGGTTGGATATATTCTCCTACTTGTAAGTAAAAATTTAATGTTATTATTCCTTTACTTTGTGATATACATTTATAATGAGATTTTCACTATATTAGGGTTAGTCGCTGCATGCATTTACTACGAAATTGTGGAATGATGTTTCTATATAACATATCTCTATGTATGGGCCATGTATGTTGACCTAATTCTCCTAAGGATAATTCTATGATTGAGTTTATCTTGACAAGTCACTTCACCTTGCAAACCAAGTATACAAGCTTTTAAGGTCACTCTTCGTTGCCCTAAATGACAAGCGAAGTTGATCTTAGAGCATCCTTGACATAGAAACAAAGTCTGTCTTCACATTCTTCTTGACTCCAATCTCCCCATGCACTAGTCTACCATAAGGTGATCACTTAAAGAAACATTTTTCTTCACCTCTCCCTCTTTATTCTAGGTCTAGCCACATTAAGTCTCTTAGGGCATCATTTTCTTGACAAACCACCAATAGAAAAACTTCCATCTCTTGGCCTCAACTGCGTTGGTGTCTCTCCTAGGCCTCTTCCAAATTTGAGGAAATTCCGACAGTGGGATTGTGAGATATCCCAAGCCCTAGCCTCGAGATTGGTTTTTGCCCTAAGTTTCCCCAGGTTAGTTCCTCATAGGGATCATTTTGCATTTTCAACTGAAAATCATTTCTTTGGTCCCTTTCTCCTCCTGATTTAGGTCAAGTCTATCATTGGTTGCTAAACTCCTTTCTCTTGACCTGACTTGGGTCCCCTTGGTCTTGTGTGGTCCCATACCTTTGAAAAGTCAACTCTTTAAAAAGCCATTTGGGAAACCAAATTCAACAAGGATTTTAGGGTTTTGGAAGTTCCTTTACAATTAACACGTCTTAAACCTAGCCCTTAAATCCTCATCCCCTTCCCCTAGAAAGCTTTGCACCTTGCTTAAGAAGCAAGCAAGTCCCATTCTTGAGCCTCTCCTAGGAAAGGATCTCTGAGATCACTTTACACCCATCTTAGTTGGTCTATCCTTTATTAGTGATTCTCTATATATCGGGTCTTCTCCCATCGGTGAAAGTTCGTAAAGAGTAGGAAGCTTTAGCTGTGGTGACAGTGGGCTTTAGCTTCATTGTTGCTCTTGACCTAGCAAGTGCCCCTGTAGGACCCCCTGCTAGTTTGAGTGGTAACATGACCAAAAGGAAAAAAAAAACTATTTATTCTAATGGGTTGAGTGGCTAAAACTCTAAGTTTAGAGGTTTCTTAAATGATCCAAGGGAAAAGGATAAACAGAGGAGAGCCAAGTAGAGGCTCATTGTGTGCATGTGAGATGGAATTCACTTGAGCAAGTGTTAAAATTGGATACTAGGGCCAAACTCCATGTGGGCCATCTTATTTATGGTAGCTGATATTTTTCTTGGACTCCTCTCATCGAGAGGTGTAGGATTGATCTAAAGATCATCTGATTCCGATAAGTATTCATGGAGATATAAATTTATTTGTGTTATGGGACAATTCGTCAAGGTCGGCCAACAACCAAATAACCCCCACTTGTGCTCAATGTTTTAGTATAAAAGGAGGTGGCTTGATAGTCATTTAAACACACACTTCACTCTTGGTTTCTCTCCACTTGTTTTGGGTTTTAGTGGCAAGAGAATTCTAAGAGGGTGAAGCCCTAAACGTAGGTCTAGAAGGAGACCCTAAGAAGAGGTCTAATATTGCCCTAGTTGCAGTCCCAAAGAAGGTGGTCTAACCACAGTCCAAGTAGGGAGATCTAGCACGGTGAAGGAGGCCTAACAATTGATCCTATATGCTGTTTTGAAAGGGTTTGAGACAACCCTTGGATGCAACGAATGGGATGCCTTAACTGCAGTCAAAAGAGTCCCCTAGCCGCAGCAAAAGCAAAATCATTGAGGGGAGATCTATCCACGTTTAGGGAAGTTTCTATACATAGCCTAAAGAGGCTCCTATACGCTGCCCAAACCTGCCCTAATACGCTGCCTAAAGAAAGCTCTATTCACAGTCTAGAGAGACCTAATCTAAGGTCATCTGTCCACAGTCTCAAGACCCTAATTCGTTGTCCAAAAGGAAGCCCTAGATGCAACAAGGAGAGGACTCAATAGTGTGGACATTTGAGGGCTATTTCAGGGGTCTATTTAGAGGACAATATGACTGATTGGAGGAGGCTAAGACAAGGACGGTTTGCTGGAGGGTGCAACTATTGTTTGAGGGTGACAATTCCATACATTAGGCTTGAATCCCCCTAAAGGAACAACTTGACAACAACAACCAGAAGGAGTATTCAATGTGGAGAAATAAGGCTGCTCTGAAGCTATTTCAGGAAGACAATGAGGTTGTTTAGGAGGGCAGAATTAGGGGCGCTAAGGATCAGATTTGTTGAGGTATCATTGGAGGATCAAGGATCATATTTGTGTTGCCTGGAAGCTACAGGAAGACTATTTGTTAGGCCACAGGCCATAACACCACAATCAAGGATTTGATGACTGTTAGATAGGACTGTCTTGACATAATGAAGGGTGCCCTATCTGCTGTTAGAAGATGTGACAACAAGGTGCGAGATGATGTTGAATACTGCTACATAATGATGGACATCGTGATGAAGTGTTGTGTAGCATTGATGCTACAATGAGATGCAACATGATGGGCACAGTGAGGTTTAGTATGTGGTGGCACTGGTGGGTGCAATATGATGATAAGGTACAACTTGATGATGCAGCAGTATGATGTGTGCAACATGGTAATGAGGTCTAGCATGATGATTGAGTGCAACACAGTGAGGAGCAACATGGTGATGCACCTTGGATGAGTGGAAGCAGTATGCCTTCTACTCAGCTCAGATCAGCTACCTCATATGCTATCTTCTTAGAGAAGATCTCTACTCTTATTTATATAAGTCAATATGTTGACTTCTGCTGTACATGTACTATCTCTCTCTCTGCTGAACTATTGAAGAACATATAAGAAGAATTGATCAAGGGTTTCCCCACATTGGGGTTTGTCCCTGGTTAGCACCACATCTTGTGTCCTCTTGTCTTGGCTTGTCTTTTGCGATTTATTTTTATGTTCTATCTGCATTTTACTATCATGCTAAATGTGTTTGCTAATCTGGAATTGATATTGAGCTAATATGGAAATTTGAAGTAAATTTGCTATCAATATAGAACATACCTCTAATTAACATGGTATCAGAGCTGAGGTGAAGACAAAGCCCTTGCAAGACTGAAAGGGCAATCACTGAAGATAGTTGGAAAGGACAAAAGGCTCAATGGATTCCTCATCCCTCGTCAAATTCACCAAGGGTGAAGTTAAATCAGAGAATATTATCCGAGTGGTGCAACGTAAGTTTCTGATGGCCTATCTAAAAATCACTTCAATGGGAAGTCTAGATCTAAGGGTGGAAGGAAAGGCAGATGCCTTGCTTGCAATAAGTTCGGCCATTATGCGAAGGAGTGTTCGAATGGTAAGGACACATCACTCGATGATGATAACAATCACTCTAGGGTCATCTTCAATGATCAAAGGAATGACAAGTAATGCAGGTCATCAAGGAAATGGCCGACTCTTCAAAGAAAGCAAGGAACCCCAGGTATGAAGAATCAAATTTTGTTTTTGGTAAGATAAAGATGTACTATCTTATATTGGCCCTCTCCTCCAAACTCTTTGGGAATCTGGCTTATTGATTGTAGTGCATCAAGGCACTTCATCGGATAGAAGGGTGCTCTCTCTAATTTGGTAGAGATGGAAACAATCGTGGGATTATTCTTGGAGTCAATGCCACCTATCCCGAAAAGGGTGTAGGAAATGTTACCCCTCAATTGAATGAGGGTAACTCGATTCATTTACAAGAATCTATTTTATGTACCTGATCACAAGTAGAACCTGGTGTCCATTTCAACAATGGAAGTCAAAGGTTTCAAGGTGGCATTCATTGATGGAAAGGTATGTGTTTGAAAATGGAATTTTCAAAGATGCTTTTATTCAGGATTGGCAATTTGTATCAAGTTACAGGAAGTCCTTTGGGGACCATGTCAGTTGACACATCTCTTCTATAGCACTGAAGGTATGCTTATTATGGGGCCCTACCTGATGTGAGTCAGATGGTGGGAGGGATGCCTGAATTCAAGAAGAGGTTCGAGCTGTACCGAAAGGAAATTTTATAAAGGGACAATTCTCCTCATGTAGCAGGTCCACAGGTTTGGAACAACCCGAGGGGTTTGAGATTCATGATAAGGAATCTCATGTATGTAGACTGAAGAGAGCTTTCTATGGTTTAGAGCTAACACCTCGGGCTTGATATGAGAGGATTGATCGCTGTCTGATGAGGCTGAGATTCACTAGGAGTGAAGCTGATCTAAACCATTGCTTGAAGGTTGTGGATGATAGACCTCTCATACTGGCACCTTATGAGGATGACCTCTTTCTGACAGGTGCATACCCTCTCATTTGCAAAAATAAGAGGGAGTTGGATTCCGTATTTGGAATTGTAAACTTTAAGCCCGTGACTACTTAGATGAAGCTTAACCTTCAAAAGTTATGTGGTATTGATGCTGGACTTGATTTGGGAAATGCCTCTGAGTTTCATAAACTCATTCTAGCATTGATGTTCTTGGTGAACTCCCGTTCGGATATATGTTTTGCAGTTAGCATGTTGAGCTCATATATGGTTGAGCCTCACTAGATTGGTACCAAGAATCTTCTGAGATATCTTCGGGGCACAATCTCTCATGGATTGAGATACATTGTCAAAAATGTGAAGCTGCATGATTATTTGAATGTTGATTGGGCAGGGAATGTGGTGGATCGCTAGAGCACTTATGAGTGCTGGTTCTCTTTGGGTTCTGCTACGATATCCTGGATGAGCAGGAAGCAGAAGACGGTTGCTTTGAGCGCCACTAAGACCGAATACATAGCTACGAGTATGACCTCTTGTGAAGCTGTTTGGTTGAGGAAGCTCCTTAGTGAGTTGTTTGTACACATGATGGATACCACTATGATCTTCTTGACAACCAGAGGAGAATTCGATTATTGCGGAGTCCCGTATTCTATGATCGCTCCAAGCATATAGACATCAGGTAACACTTTATCTAGGATATGGTACATCGATGAGCAAGAAGGTTTCATCACATTTGGACTGATGTGCAAGGCGGTGACATTTTGCCGAAGCTCGTGGGAAAGGTCAAATTTGTGGCTTTCTGCGAACAACTAAGAGTTGTGGAGAGACTCTCTCCTAAGGGTCCTATATGATATAGACATTGAGCTCTGGGAGCTTCTGGGGGCTTGGGGGTACATCGTGGAGTGATGAGCAACCATAGGGTGAGTGGTGCAGCGTTCCCCTAGTGGTTTGCTATGTAGGCAGGATGAGTGGTTCATCCTTCTCCTGTTGAGACACAATCATATGGTGAGTGGTTCACCCTTCCACTGGGATACCCCTTGCCACATGTAGGCAGGATGAGTGGTTCATCCTTCTTTCGCTGAGACATCCTACCCATGCAGTCTGGGACTCATGGGAAGTACCTCTCATCTGGCCAATGAGTAGGGAAATGAGGATAGGGACCATAGTAGTACCGATGGACGCATTGTGTTACTACTGTAGTCCCTATGCTAGGATGATATTGATTTGGGATCAATGAAACTGACTTCGGGTCAGTATGAGTGGTTTGAGGCACTCTCTTTTGATAATGATCTGGGATCAATGAAACTGACTTCAGGTCAGTATGAGTGGTTTGAGACACTCTCTTTTGATAATGATCTGGAATTAATGAAATTGACTTCGGGTCAGTATGAGTGGTTTGAGACACTCTCTTTTGATATTGATCTGGGATCAATGATATTGACTTCAGGTCAGTATGAGTGGTTTGAGACACTCTCTTGTGATATTGGTCTGGGATCAATGAGACTGACTTTGGGTCAGTAAGAGTGATATAACTCACTCTCTTTTGGAACTGATTTGGGATCAGTAAGTGTGATATGACACACTCTCTTCATATGGGACTGACTTCAGGTCAATAGAGAATGGTATGAGACATTGTTGATCAATTATTCTTCTTCATGGCTCAGCAGAGCAGAGAAGTGCAAAGCAGTGCAGGGCATTGATGGCAGAGATTGTACAGTTTGGCAAATGGATCAGTGGATGCAGTTCTCCCTACTTGATAGGGAGTGTTAAAATTGGCAACTAGGGCCAAACTCCATGTGGATCATCTTATTTATGGCAACTGATATTTTTCTTGGACTCCTCTCATCGAGAGGTGTAGGATTGATCTAAAGATCATCTGATTCCGATAAGTATTCATGGAGATATAAATTTATTTGTGTTATGGGACAATTCGTCAAGGTCGGCCAAAAACCAAATAACCCGCACTTGTGCTCAACGTTTTAGTACAAAAGGAGGTGGCTTGATAGTCATTTAGACACACACTTCACTCTTGATTTCTCTCCACTTGTTTTGGGTTTTAGTGGCAAGAGAAATCTAAGAGGATGAAGCGCTAAACGCAGGTCTATAAGAAGACCCTAAGAAGAGGTCTAATATTGCCCTAGCCGCAGTCCCAAAGAAGGTGGTCTAGCCACAGTCCAAGCAGGGAGATCTAGCATGGTGAAGGAGGCCTAACAGTTGATCCTATATGTTGTTTTGAAAGGGTTTGAGACAACCCTTGGACGCAGCAAAACAGATGCCCTAACCACAGTCAAAAGGGGCTCCTAGCCATAGCAAAAGCAAGATCATTGAGGGAGATCTATCCACGTTTAGGGAACCTTCTATACGTAGCCTAAAGAGGCTCCTATATGCTGCCCAAACCTGCCTTAATAGGCTTCCTAAAGAAAGCCCTATTCGCAGTCTAGAGAGACCTAATCTAAGGTCATCCATCCACAGTCTCAAGACCCTAATTCGCTATCCAAAAGGAAGCCCTAGCTGCATCAAGCAGAGGACTGGACAACGTGGACATTTGAGGGCTATTTCAAGGGTCTGTTTATAGGACAATACGACTGATTGGAGGAGGCCGAGACAAGGAGGGTTTGCTGGAGGGTGCAACTATTGTTTGAGGGTGACAATTCCATACATTAGGCTTGAATCTGCCCTAAAGGAACAACATGACAACAAGAGCCAGAAGGAGTATTCAGTGTGGAGAAATAAGGCTGCTCTGAAGCTATTTCAGGAAGACAGTGAGGCTGTTTAGGAGGGCAAAATTAGGGGTGCTAAGGATCGGATCCGTTGAGGTATCATTGGAGGATCAAGGATCATATTTGTGCTGCTTGGAAGCTACAGGAAGATTGTGTGGTAGGCCACAGGTGATAACACCACAGTCAAGGATTTGATAACTGTTAGATAGGACTGTCTTCACATAATGAAGGTTGCCCTATCTGCTATTAGAAGATGTGACAGCAAGGTGCAACATGATGTTGAATACTGCTACATAATGATGGGCATCATGATGAAGTGTAGCATTGATGCTACAATGAGATGCAGCGTGATGGGCACAATGAGGTTCAGTATGAGGCAACACTGGTGGGTGTAGTGCGATGATAAGGTACAACTTGATTATGCAGTAGTATGATGTGTGCAACATGGTAATGAGGTCCAACATGATGATTGAATGCAACACAGTGAGGAGCAACATGGTGATGGAGTCACCTTGGATCAGTGGAAGCAGTATGCCTTCTACTCAGCTCAGATCAGTTACCTCATATGCTATCTTCTTAGAGAAGATCTCTGCTCTTATCTATATAAGTCAATATGTTGACTTTTGATGTATATGTACTCTCTCTCTCTCTGTTGATCTATTGAAGAACATATAAGAAGAATTGATCAAGGGTTTCCCCACATTGGGGTTTGTCCCTCGATAGCGCCACATCTTGTGTCCTCTTGTCTTGGCTTGTCTTCTGCGATTTATGTTTATGTTCTATCTGCATTTTACTATCATGCTAAATGTGATTGCTAATCTGAAATTGATATTGAGCTAATATGGAAAATTGAAGTAAAGTTGCTATCAGCATAGAACATACCTCTAATTAACAGTAAGGAAGGGAGCTAAAGGACCTAGCAGTGAAGCCCTAGAAGAGGGCTGGGTTTTGTCTAAAAAAATTGAGGACGTTCTACAAGAGGTTGAGACTAGCATTGTGACTACAAGACCGTCCTTAGGAGGCCTAAGCCTAAGTCTTAAGAGTTGAGGCTGGTGTGACAAGGAGATGGTTAATCACAACCACAAAGGAGGTCTGTAGCAGGTTGAGAATGGCCGCAGAGTAGACAGTAATTGGACTGAAGGGACCGAGGGTTCCTCTAGGAATAAAAATATATCCTAGTGTGAATGCTAAACCAACAAGAGAAGCCACAACACCTGCAAGAGAAGTTCGAATTGGTTTGAAGGAAGAACTCTTTTTGTGTGGAAGGTCCGTTTGATTATTTGGAGGAGCACAAGTACAACGGGGAGGTTAAAGGTCCATTTCAGTGCCAAGGAGGAGGGCCGCAAGGCCTCCATAATCTGCCCATAATTGGCTGAGGATCAACAAGAGATATCTGAAGTAGATCAACCTGGCAGCAGGAGGGTGGAGACTAGGTTGAGAGACCTCAGGCACGAGAACAAAAGGTTTGATCTGTAGCTTCAGGAGGGCTGAAGAATTGTACAAGAGGCCGAGGGTATTTGACATGTTGTAAGGCTAACATGTGTTGTTTATGTTGACTCTGGTAGATGGCAAGAAGGCAGTGGGAAGAGGTATTCTTTGAATGAAAGATTGTTGAGCTTATTTCCTGAAGTCTGTTCACAAATGGAATTGTAAACAACGTGTTTTTGAGGGCTAGTATATAGTGACCTTAAATGATTCAAGTCATTGTCAGTAGCTGTGTTTTAGAGCTAACGATACAATGAGTTTGACGGACCAAATTCAGTATGAGAAGTTGAGTTGGACAGAGATCAGAAAGGAGACTAGTCTCTGTGATTAAGGAGGCAAAGGACAACCAGGTGTCAAAGGGCATTTGAGGACCGAAAAGGTTGGTAGTGATGGACATCTTCAACAAGTAAGTCATGTGTATTTGTTCTTGTCTTGTTGGCTAGATTGAAGATCTCAAGCCCTAATCTTTTGTAAACTATATATGCTAGTTGTCTTAATGATCAAGGGCCATGATCCCTGGTACGGGAGCTGCCTGGTTCTTTTATTGATGGAATAATAAAGTAATTGAGGTCTGGGCTCAAATTTTTATGTATTTAATTGATTTCGCTGCTGAATATTTCCGTTGTGCAAAGTGCTTGTCAGTTGAGGGTTCCTAGTGTGTTTGTGTGCGTGATTAGCCTTAGACCGGATCTAGGTCCTAAAAAAAATTCAACAATATGATGATGGGTGTGAAGGTTACAGGTCAATAGAGAGTTGATGCAAGTTAAGCGAGGCAAGCTATGGAATTGATGGGAATTAGTGAGTTAAGCTTGGCAAGTTACAACGCTCGTTGTGAATTCCACAGGGTATGGCAATATTCACGATTATTATAAGGTCAAACAAATTTGGAATACTAAAGTTAATTACGTATATATTAACGGATTAGATGTTTACATAAATTTTATTAAATGACATGTAATATACATTATAAATAATGACTTTATTTTTGTAAAAAAATATAAAATCAATTACTATAAAATATAAGTTGTAGAATGTTTAAATAAAAATAATATAAATTATATATACTATATGAATATATTTTATATAGTTTAAAATTTTAATATACACATACACAAGAATTTAGTGACGAACCTTGTTCGAAATTTATCCCTAAATTTGAATTTGAATTGAATTTTTAACGTTGTCGAATTCATCGAGCCCGAACCATGTGACATTGCTTCTTGGGGGCATTATCCTATTTGGAGTTTTCTTCGCTCAGTCTTGGATTAGGAAAGGTAGATCTAGTGAACCATGACCCAACCCTTGGATCCTTTCCCTTTGTATATTTCCCTCCCATTGTGATGGACTGCTCTTGGATTTGAGTGTTTTTCCATGTTTTTGCATATCGACTTCTTGTTTTTACTTTACTTTTTTCTCTTTATACAGGACACCTTTTAGTACCCCTGCTTTTTATTAACATCATTGTACTCAACAATTTCATTGGCCTACTTTTGTGGTCATTTGTTGGACATTAATATAATTATATCTTATCACAGTGAACAAATTTTGTAAAAACTTCACTAACCTGTCATATGTTTGGTAGGGCCTAAATCAATGTACGAGACACTTTAAGGAGTAGAGATGTTAGTATGAGAATCTGTAAAAGTATAATCAATGGTAGGTTCGATTTGTGGAACAACTGTATTACTTTCTACAAAATGACATTGATGTCTTCCACCTTTACTTCTTCCTCTAAGGTGTCCTCTACCTCTATTCTAATATGCCTCATGTTATTGCTGAAGATATCAATTTTCTTTGTTATCACTCAATCTGTCATCCTGAATGTGTGAAAACCCCAAGCACTACGGCAATAGATTCAGCTCACTAGGAGGTTGGCCATTGTCACATTGCCAACCCTCCTATACTCTTCAGACACTTTAAGGAGTAGAGACGTTAGTATGAGAATCTGTAAAAATATAATCAATGGTAGGTTCGATTTGTGGAACAACTGTATTACTTTCTACAAAATGACATTGATGTCTTCCGCCTTTACTTCTTCCTCTAAAGTGTCCTCTACCTCTATTCTAATATGCCTCATGTTATTGCTGAAGACATCAATTTTCTTTGTTATCACTCAATCTGTCATCCTGAATGTGTGAAAACCCCAAGCACTACGGTAATAGATTCAGGTCACTAGGAGGTTGGCCATTGTCACATTGCCAACCCTCATATACTCTTCATGCTTGGTCCATTTCAGCTCAAGGGGGGCTTCCTTAATTAGGGTTGCTGGAAATTAAAGCTGTGAAGTGCAAGGTGATGTGAAGGGTAGTCTATAGCAAAACAGGTTCAAAAAAGTTACAGAAATAAAAGCGGATGGGAGGATCAGAAATCAGTGCCCAGTCCATTGGGTGAATGGAATCATAACAAGCTTCAAATGGGAGGCTGTTCTATGATGGTAAAGGGACAATATGGATGAAAAATGCAAGCTGAAAGCCCCCCTTTCTTGCTTCTTTGTGTTACAGAAATATGGTCAAGAGTGTTGCATACATAGTAAACACCCAATATTTGAAGGTATTATAAATATCAAGAACCATGTGAGAATTTTCAATCTATGAGTTCATAAATAAATATATTTGTTAGCCATGATAGCAATGTAATAGAAGATGGGAGTAGTACGCCAACTGCAAACCTGGAAGTATTTATCCAGTTATATTGGCAGCAAAGGGAACAATAACAAAAGATATACAAACATCCTCACCCATTAGCAGTTGTTGGTTCTCCAAGCACATCCAAGGGTTTTGCCATTAAGTTCCAAGGAGGGATTTCTCCCAAATTGAATCATAAACTCTTAAACTCCAAAGCTCCATCAACTAAGATACGCTGCTATGAAAAAATAACCAAACGACAATAAACCACCACACAAGCGGCAAGCACAACACCATTCAACCAAAAAGATTTGAGACTCTTCCAACCAAATATCTCTATGGTGCACAACCAATGAAGCCATCTATCGACATCCCATGCTATAAGTTGCTTCAACCAATTTTCCAACCTTTGGAAGGCTAGTGCTCCTCAACACTGGGGATGTGTCCCTTTGTAACACTGTTCTGAACAAATTAAGTCATCTGCTTGATTTTCCATCTAAGTGTTTGTTTAAGGGGATTTTCGAGTGTTGTGGTCCGTTTGACCAGGTGGCATCTTTTTAGAATTCTTGTGCAAGCATGAGATTTTGTGTTTACCTTGTGTATGTTTCCTCATGTATGTGATGTGTGTATGCCATGTTATTGTAAGCTGTTCTAAGTTTCTAAGCAAGTTGCATAAATCTTTTTTTTGATCGAAGCCTCAAGAAACACACCCCTAGGGGCTGCACTAAGTTATACAGGCTTCTTTCGGACTAAAATCCAGGTCTGAAGTAGCCAAAGTGGTCTGGGACTTGTACCCGACATCATCCCGTTTTGAACTCATCCCATTTTGCTGGGGCAGATTCTTACTGAAATGGAAACCTGTTTGATCTCACCAGTAAACCAACGTCCTATTGCCATAACTCATATTTTTGATATCCCTTTAGTGATTAAATACATATTCTACTATTGATTCTTGGTTATAAAATGTTTGAAGAATTCTTGAAGACTTTGAAGCCATAAATGAATTTGGATTTGAATTCAATATGATTTGAAGAAAGATTGTATTGCAAAATTCTAATTCGAAAAGGACATATATATCTCACTTATAATTCAATTTTTTTTTTTGTTTCAACTACAGCAACATAAAACTATAATTATTGGCTGGTACAAAAGTGTTCCTTCAAGTTGTAGGTGCAGAAGTTCTTTTCAGCATTCTATTTTCTTTGTGAATTTACCGATTCCAAAACTGAATTGCACTGAATTTACAAATTATGAAGATGTTTTTCCTCATGAATTCACATCTTGGGAAAGCCCCTTGGGAACTTTGCCTCATTTTGAGGATGGTACCCAGGGTAAACTGGATTCTTCAGAAGATTGGTGTTTTGTCAATACAGGGGTCAAGGCTGTTACAAACTTACAACTATATACTCATTAGGAGCTCAACATGTCAGTTGCAGGAATTGAACTTGGCTGGGGAGTTGAACACTCCTCCCAACTCCCTGGGTTAGACTAAAATGGACAAATTATGAAGATGTTTTGGACTGGAAAATAATTAATTATTGTAATGCTAGATTCATTTTTGAATATCTGGATTCCAAGCTAAATTGCATGGTGGATTCCTTCTCATTTCGATTGGATCTTATTGAAATTTAGTCAATGATTATCTAAATTCATATTTGAATTTATTCAAAGATCCTTCGACTAAAGCGAACTCATAATTCCTTCATTGCGATTAGGATTTATGTTCAAATTCAATCATTGATAATTTTTGAATATCTGGATTCCAAGCTAAATTGCATGGTGGATTCCTTCTCGTTCCGATTGAATCATATTCATATTTAATCAATGATTATCTAAATTCATATTTGAATTTATTCAAAGATCCTTTGACTAAAGCGAACTCGTAATTCCTTCTTCATTCCAATTAGGATTTATGTTCGAATTCAATCATTGATAATTGTAATTTGTATTTAAATTTAGTCAAAGGTCATTTGACTAAATAGAAATCATAGTAACACGAACATTTGGGTGAACTGATTTGTAGCTGAATTTCTGTTGGGGTAAGCTTGATTTGGCTGCATTCTGCTAGGATGGGCCAAACATTGGAATGAACCAAAATTCCTAGGAATGTTTTTCTGCTGAGTTACCCACAAGGGTGATAAGCTCTCTGAGCTAAAATCTTTTTACTATATACTAAGGGACTAGTAATGATGAAAGTCCCAGGTTCTAGAAGACCTAGTGGATGATGGAGTTGCAGGTATATAAACTAAAATGCATACCTTATAGCAATTGTCTACTTCACATGTAATAACTCCACTTGCTTCTCAAACTTCAAATCCTTCTAGATGAATGGAATGATAATTGAAGTGCACAGAAACAGCTAGAATGGTTTTGTTGAATCCAGATGTCTATATGAACACTGTACACAACATTCTTAAAGCTATGGTTTAGTGGATTAAATATGAAAGCCAGTGAAATTTGAAGAGGGCCCAAGATATGCTATGGAGAGTAGAGGACAGAATTTTAGAGCCATTCTCTAAGTATCATATGTCTTCCAATTATGCACCAAAAGGCTGAGTTTTGGATATAGCTACAACCGATTTTTGCATAAGAAAGCAACTGACATTGTGGTGTTATCAAACCATTCATTTTAATGGTTTTATTGGTATGAGTCAGACTATTTCTTACTAGTGTTAAGTGCTTGATTAGGTAGTAGTCTGTAAGATGCTAGGTCCCACTCTCGTAACATAGCAATAATGCTTGTCAAGTAAGGGTAAGCTGAGTGGTTAAGACAGGATGTTAACTCCCTGTCTACCTGAGTTTGATTCCTTGAAAAGACATGCTAAGCCTGTTGTGATGAGGCTAGAGGAATAGGCGGCCCCCAGGAGTCACTCTGTTCGTTGTCAATACAAGATGTCTAATTCTTGCTAGGTCATATATTCGCATAGAAGCTGTTGGATATACTCTTGGTGTTATAATGGCAACTGGAAGGTTTGATCCTGGGCCTTGCCTAGATTACTCTGTGTTACTAATTCACCATGGTTTAAAAACATAACAATAATGTTTGTTGTCATAGAGTAGAGGACAGAATTTTAGAGCCATTCTCTAAGTATCATATGTCTTCCAATTATGCACCAAAAGGCTGAGTTTTGGATATAGCTACAACCGATTTTTGCATAAGAAAGCAACTGACATTGTGGTGTTATCAAACCATTCATTTTAATGGTTTTATTGGTATGAGTCAGACTATTTCTTACTAGTGTTAAGTGCTTGATTAGGTAGTAGTCTGTAAGATGCTAGGTCCCACTCTCGTAACATAGCAATAATGCTTGTCAAGTAAGGGTAAGCTGAGTGGTTAAGACAGGATGTTAACTCCCTGTCTACCTGAGTTTGATTCCTTGAAAAGACATGCTAAGCCTGTTGTGATGAGGCTAGAGGAATAGGCGGCCCCCAGGAGTCACTCTGTTCGTTGTCAATACAAGATGTCTTAATTCTTGCTAGGTCATATATTCTTGGTATATTTGGCATAGAAGCTGTTGGATATACTCTTGGTGTTATAATGGCAACTGGAAGGTTTGATCCTGGGCCTTGCCTAGATTACTCTGTGTTACTAATTCACCATGGTTTAAAAACATAACAATAATGTTTGTTGTCATTCCAAGAGATGGAGGAATGAGTTCAACTTGCACTCGTGGTATAGGAGTTGAGTGATGATTGACTCTGTGCATGGTTTTAAAAAACATAATCGGGTTTTGAACCGTTCCACCTATCTAACCAGGGCTTGAACCGGAACTGGATAAAACCAGATCAAACTTGTTTTGAAAAATATACATGAAATAATTATTTTTAATGAAAAAAATTACCTTCAAAAATTTCAAACCATTCAAGACAAAGTATGCAATGTTTGTTCATCTATATAATCAATGAGGTTCTAAATGCCGTCTAGAGTCCAAAAACAATGCTGCAAGGTACTCGACCATTGGCCTACTACAATTCAATAAGTCAATTTGATCATTCATCGAGCTCATCACTAATTCACTACTAGAAATGGAATCATCAACAAGAGCTATATAAACATCATTTGGCTCAAAGTCTTTAGACTTGGATTAACGTGCCTAAGAAATGGCTTTGGTTGGAGTGAAGGGTTGATCTCCTCAACCTTGTAACATGGTAGAAAAAGCTTAACATGTCTAATCAATTATTTTGGTTTGAGTGAAGGGTACATTTTTGTTAAGGCCATGGTAGAGGAGTTCAACAATCAATCCCACCAACATCAAGGCTTCATGCTTCATGCTCTTGATTGAATACCAATCCCATACCCTCATACATAGTAGAATTCAATGAAAATGTCGCAATCCTACCAATCCTAAAATCCTGAAAACTGTTAAGTCTACTGAATTTTGAGTGGGATATGAAGTTCTACTTTCTCCTTATGAAGTTGGATAAGGTTGGAATCACTCTCAAACATATTGAAACAATTGATGGTAATGTTAAAAAGTTAAGGAAAGAGTTGAGTTAAGTTTTTTTGGTTTAGATTTAGAGTTTAGAAGAGGGAGTGTAGGTTTTGTGGCCAAAGGGGGGGGGGTTGATTGTTTTGTGTTAAAATTTGACAGCTTAGGGATGAATTTCTCCTAGAAGAAATCATATCTTTCAACTCTGTTTGAACCACCTATAATAAAATTTCACTTCTAACAATTCTAATATGTATTTCCAAAAATAGTAAGTCACATCTCAATTTGGTAGTGACTTTCCAAAAATAGTAAGTAATGTCTAAATAATCAAGGATGATCTCGACATATGGAATCCACTTTAAGATCAAATATTTCATGATTATACAAGTCAAGAATTAATTTTTTTTATCCTTACTACTATTATTATTATTATGATACTATTTTTATAAAATAGTCTAAAGTCATTCATCATTAATGGATTAATGTTAAAATTGGAAACTAGGGCCAAACTCCACATGGGTCATCTTATTTATGACAATTGATATTTTTCTTAGATTCCTCTCTCTGAGAGGTGTAGGATTGATATAAAGATCATCCGATTCTGACATGACAAATGAAGTTATGAATTTATTTTGATTATGGTCAAATTGTCAAGATGACCAAAAAACTTATGTAGGGTCAAAAGCCCAACAATTGTCTATTCATCTTCAACGTTCCATATAAATAGAAGTTGACTTAGCCTCATTTAGACACTCATCTTCACACTTCTCTCTCTCTCTCCTCATTGATTGGGTACGGATTTCTGGGCCCCTCTCTCTCCACACATTTGAAATTTCAGGAGGCTGAAATGTCACGAGCGAAATTTTAGGAGACCGAATTTTTGGACAATTTAACCAAGCGTTGACCAACATGCGTTGACTTCCTTTGACTGGGTTTTTGTAAGGGCTATCTTTGTTTGGGCAAGCTGCATTTCTGGGACAAAAATCGATGCTAAATCTTGACTGTTGACCAGCGTTGACTGCAACTAGGGCTGATCGCAAATGGGCTGTTTGATTAGACTTTGACTAGGCTGAATTTGACTGTTTTGAGGGTTGTTTTATCTTGCTGTTTGAAGGCCGAAGTTGACTGCAGTTGACCTATTTGCTGAGGGTCAAATCTGTCCTGTTGACCAACATTGACTTTTCTGGTTAGGGCTCTTTTGCTGCTGTTATAAATTATCATATTTGTAAATTGTACTATCTCTCTATGCTAAACTATTGAAGACTAAAAGAAGATTTGATCAAGGGTTTCCCCACATTGGGGTTTGTCCCTGGTTGGTGCCACATCTTGTATTCTCTTGTCTTGGCTTGTCTTCTATTGTTTATGTTTATGTTCTATCTGCATTTTACTATCACGCTGATGTGATTGTTAATTTGAATATTGATATTGGACTAATAAAGAAATTGAAGTAAAATTGCTCTAAAGCGTAGAACATACCATTGTTGCCTAAAATTAACATGGTATCAGAGCTGAAGTGAAGACAAAGTCCAATCTAGAGTGAAAGAGCAATCACCAAAGACAGTTGGACAAGGACAAAAGGTTTAATGGGTTCCTCATCCTACTTTGAGGCTGAAGATAAGCTCCATGATAAATCTGACTATCATGGTGGAAGATGTTTGTTGATTTGACCTTGGAAGAAAAAAAATTGATGGATTCTATTGATAAGCATCTAGTGGCCTACATCTTTGAATTGAAGACCTCCAAGGAGATCTACGACAGGTTGGTCAACATGTTCAAGGTTAGTAATGCTAATTATATTCTATTTCTCAAGAATAAATTGACGGATATTAAGAAGGGCAAGGACGAGGATATTCAATCCTATTTGTTGAGGATTACTGAGATCAAGAATGATCTACTCTAGATTGGAGAAGTCATTCTTGACAAGGAACTTACTCTCACCACCCTTGGAGGACTCCCACCTGAGTGGTATCTATTTAGAACCACTGTCTTCAACATTGATCGACTTTCAGGGTTTGAAGAATTGATGTCGAGATGCATCCAAGAAGAAACAAGAATTGTTGAGCAAGAAATGCCTTCTAAAAGAAGCAACCCCGCTGCATTCTCTGCTTATGCCAAAAGGAGAATTAATGCAGGGTCTAAAGGTCATTTCCATGGAAAGCTTGGATCTAAGGGAGGAAGGAAAGGCAGGTGCTTTGTTTGCAATAAGTTTGACTACTATGCAAGGGAGTGTCCAAATAGAAGGGACACATTGCATGATGATGATCACAATCAATCCATGGGCAACTTCAACAACAATGATCAAAGGAATGGCAGGTCCAATGGAAAAGGAAAAAGGAATGTGAGACATGAAGGAAATGGTCGACCCTGTAAGAAATCAAGGAATTCCAGGTATGAAGAATCAAGTGTTGTTAACAATAAGCAAAAAGAGTATTATCTTATATTGGTTCTCTCCACTGCCTCTCCTCTGGACACTTTGGGAAATTGGCTGATTGATAGTGGTGCCTCAAGGCACTTCACCGGATACAAGGAATCCCTCTCTAATCTGATAGAAAAGGATACAAACTTGGAGATTATCCTTGGAGATGATGCCACCTATCCCGTGAAGGGAGTAGGGAATGTTACCCTTCACTTGAATCAAGGTAACACTATTCATTTGCAAGAAGTTCCATGTGTGCTTGATCTAAAAAAGAACTTGGTGTCCATTTCAGCCATGGAGGACAAATGATTCAAGGTGGCATTCATCGATGGAAAGGTATGTATTTGGAAAAGAAATTTTAAAGATGCTTTTACTCTTGGGTTCAGGGTTGACACTTTGTATCAAGTTGGAGGAAGTCCATTAGGAGCCATGTCTTGCGACATATCTCTACAATCTGAACTATGGCATTGACGATTTGCCCATCGTCATTATAAGGCCCTACCCGATGTGAGACAGATGGTGACAGTTATGCCCGAGTTCAAAGTAGAGCATGAAGGTATATGTCCGGGATGTGCTGAAGGAAAACTTACAAGGGGACCATTCCCCTCAAGTAATAGCAAGACCACAAATATATTGCAATTGATCCACTCCGATATATCTGGTATGATGCCCATAAACTCTTTGGGAGGATACTTATATTGTCTCACCGTTACGAATGATTATTTTTGCAAGACCTGGATCTACTTCTTGAAGAAGAAGGATGAAGTGTTCACCTAGTTTCGACACTTCAAAGCCTTGATCGAAAACCAATCCGAGAAGAAAATCAAGATATTGAGGACTGATATTGGGATCGAGTACGAATCCAATGAATTCGAAGATTATTGTAGAGAAGCTGGCATTAAGAGGGAGACGACAACGCCATACACTCCTGAGCAGAATGGTTCTATTGTAGATTTTGTTCGTGCCATGCTTCATGATCAAGGCCTTTTGAAGTTCATGTGGCTGAGGTTGCAAATACTGCTGTGTATGTTCAAAACGAATGCCCTCATCAAGCATTGGACTCTAAGACTCCCGAAGAAATATTCACTGGTAAGAAACCCATTGCCTCTCATTTTAGAATTTTTGGAAATCTCGTATATTTTCATGTGCCAAAAGAGAAAAGAAGCAAATTGGGTGCATTTGGGAAGAAAAGAATCTTTGTGGGCTATAATAAAAATTCTATGGGATATAGAATTTATGTGGTTGGTCAAAAGGAAGTTGAGATAAGTCATGATGTCAGCTTCGACGAAGATATGGCACTCAGGAAGATCAACAACCCTCCTATCCTAAGGAAGGACAAAGAAGCTGACACCGGAAATCAGGGTGCAAAAGAAGATGAAACGATCCCTGATGTTGATGAACCTATGGATCCTATTGATCCTCCTCCTCCAAAAGGAGACCCTCATGGCTTAGGGAGACTCTCGAAAATGCCAAGAGACACATTGCACCAATGGGGACTTTTCATGAAAGCAAGAAGCCGAACATGTACCAAGGATATTTGACCACCATGAGCTCTCATTCAAAGTGAGCCTTGACCAACATTGACTGCAGCTAGGGCTGATCGCAGGTGGGTTGTTTGACTAGACTTTCACTGGGCTGAATTTGATTGTTTTGAGGGTTGTTTTATCTTGTTGTTTGGAGTCTGAAGTTGTCTGAAGTTGACCTATTTGCTGAGGGTCAAATCTGCCTTGTTGACCAATGTTGACTTTTTTGGTTAGGGCTCTTTTGCTGAACTATTGAAGACTAAAAGAAGATTTGATCAAGCTTTTCTCCACATTGGGGTTTGTTCCAGGCTGGTGCCACATCTTGTGTCCTCTTGTCTTGGCTTGTTTTCTACTGTTTATGTTTATGTTATATCTGCGTTTTATTATCATGTTGATGTGATTGCTAATCTGAATATTGATACAAAGAAATTGAAGTAAAATTGCTCTAAAGCTTAAAACACACCATTGTTGCCTAAAATTAACAATTAATAATGAATTCTCTCAAGAAATAAGTAAATTAAATTGAGAATCTCTTACTTGGCAAATTGAACCTCTCTTTTGGAATAAAATAGTAACTCCACACTTAAGAGAATGTAACTCTCCCTAACTAATTCAATGTATGGCAAAAGTGTAACTCCTCATTAAATGCACTTGTAACTCCCTTATTCAATTCGATTTGTAACTCTTACCAAATATTCTCTCATGTCTAATTGTAAATCTCTTTTTCCTTAATTCGAATTGTAACTCGTCAAGACTTGTGTACTTCTTTCTCTATTCTTGGGGTGAGTTACACTTCTCAAGTAACTCCTGCCTCATGGAATTTGATTATCTGATTATTGGCTCAAGGCATGAATTCATTTTGTAACTCCTCCATTCTCATCTATTTAAGGAAGAGCAAGTGAGAGTTGAGAGTAGCATGTTCATTGTGAAGACAGAGAGCTAGTGTTGAGTGTGTGCAAGAGAAGTGTGAGAGCAAGTGTAGAGTAAAAGAAAGGGAAGAGTTGGAGCAAGTGTGAAGGAGAAAATTTGATCAAGAGGAGGAGATCTTTAAGCAAAGAGCAAGAACACTTCAACTGCAAGTTGATAAGACATTGGTGACTTTATTCATTCTCTCTCTCTCTCTCTGCTGAACAATTGAAGAAATCTAAGAAAAAAAGAATCATTTGGGTTTCCTCCTTGTGGGTTTTGCTCTGGTTATTGGACCTAACTCTCGATGTCTCATATTTGTGCTTGGTTGTTTTCATATGATCCTTAAATTTATGTTCTATCTACAATTGTTGATCTAAAAAGCTGTGAAGATGAAATGTGCATTCGAAGTAATTGTAACAACATAGAACATACAATTTTCTGTGAAGTACATTCGGTTTTCTACAAAGTACATTTAGTTTTCTGCAAAGTATATTCAACTTTCTGCAAAGTACATTCAATTTTCTGAAAAGTACATTCAACTTTCTGCCAAATTCATTCAGTTCCATTCAATTTTCTGCATAAAACTTTCAAGTTTCTGCAAATACTTTTTAAATTTCTGCATAGAACTTTCAGATTTTAACATGGTACCAGAGCCTTGGTGAAGACAAGTCCAAGGAGACCAAAGATCACTTGAAGAGACCCCACTTGCTGCCAAAGTTTTCTATCAAGATGACTTCGTCCTACTTGAAGGTAGAGGAGAAGCTGAATGATGCTTCAAACTTTGGTTCATGGAAAGCAAGGCTAGATATCACTCTTCAAGAACACAAAGTTTTGGAGTATGTTGAAGGCACAATGGCTTATCTATTGGAAAATGCAACAAGGTTTGGTCTTCATTAATGTATTTGAGTCATCTTAAAATGTACTTGTCAAAAGAATAAAGAAAATAATTTTTATCATTGTAACAATGACTTATTAAAGCATGGGTTTCATGCTTGGGTCATCATTATATTGGTCAAAGTCCCCATTGTGGACTCCTAGGATTAATATTGATTCTAGAGAGTCATTGTACATTTAAGGAGACCCTTCTTGGGCATTTGAATCATGTAAAAATGTTTACTATTGAGTCAAATACAATTTATGTAATCTCCACACCAAGTCGGATTAAGGACACTAATTAGACCTCACTTGGAGCCTATAAATAGAAGCTATTCGAATTCATTTGTAGCATCTCATCTCAAGCTAGTTCAATATCCCAAAGAAAATTGGAGAAGTTTGAAGTGGGTCTAAGGAAGCAAAAGGAAGTGCAAGTTGGGTCAAGTCTAAGGAAAAGAAGAAAATCAAAATTTTGGAGCCTCTCTCTCTCTCTCTTTGTTTCGTGCTTTAATTTGGGAGATCGAAGTCTTCCAAGTTTTGATGTTGCCTGATGTCGGAAGTTGTTGCATAGTCAAAGTTGTTGGGAAGGAAGTGCTGTTGGAAAGAGGTTGAAGATTTGGGAGGTTGATTTGGTGTGGAGGGAAGGTTTGGACTTTGTCTAGGGTGAAGATTCTCAGAGAATACTATTGAAAGGAAGAGAATTTTTGACTGGGTTTTCCCCTGGAGGGGGTTTTGTCAGGGTATAGTGCCTACATCTTGTCTCTCTTGTTTTGTAATCTTCATACATACATAATATGGTAATTTCTTGATGAAAAATAAGATAATAAAGAAGTAAAAGAAGCCAACATAACTCACAAGTAATTATCAAGTAAGGAGAATCAAACCCTAATCTATTTGCAATGATTTTCCAATATGGTATCAAAGCTAAGGTCAGGAAATGTTAAGGATCAATTTGTTGGCATGGATTCTCCCTCTTTGATGTACTACATAAGAATGGGTATCAACACTGCTGGAAGCTGGATCAAGAAGGTCATCCATTACTTATTCAACAAGGTCAAAAGTCAAGGATTCTCGGTTGCTCTTATAGGTGCTCTTAATGATGACAATGCATGAATCATTGATAGTGGAGCATCAAGACACATGACAGGATAAAGTAAACGACTTCATACGCTATCAAAGGAGCCATCTTCTCATGTAGTGGAATTGGGTGACAACCAAAGCTATGCTGTTAGAGGTTTGAGATCAACATTGTTGAAGCTGGAAAATGGATCGAAGTTGCATCTCAACAACATTTTATATGTTCCAGGTTTGAAAAATAATTTTCTTTCTATTTCTTGTTTAGAAGATAAAGGGGAAAGAGTTGCTTTTGTTGATGGAATGGAATTGGTTTGGGGAAAAGACTCTAGCATTGATAAAGCTAGGGTTATTGGAGTTTGTGAAGGAAGCCTTTATAGAATCATTACACCACTTCCTCAAGCTTTGGTTCATATGGAAATTAGTCCCATTGAGCTATGGCATAGGAGGAATGGTCATGTACGTTATAAGGTCATCCCTACTCATAGTCAATTGGTTCATGGTATCCCCAATATGAAGTTAGATCATGAATGTGTGCGCAAGGGATGCTCTTTGGGAAAACATACAAGAAAGCCATTTCCGAATAGTGAAACTAGGTCTAAAGAGCTATTAGATCTCATCCATTCTGATGTGTGTGGGCCCATGTCTGACAAATCACTTGGGGTTCATCTCTACTATGTGACATTCATTAATGACCATTCTAGAAAGACATGGCTTTACCTTCTCAAAACAAAAGATGAAGTATTTGATAAGTTCAAGGAGTTTAGGTCTTAAGTGGAAATTCTAACCGAAAGAAAGATAAAAAGTCTAAGGTCTGACAATGGTGGGGAATACACTTCTAAGGAATTGATTGCATATTGTAAGGAAGCAGGTATTAAAAGGGAGCTCATTGTTCCCTATTATCTTGAACAAAATCGATTGGCCAAAAGAAAGAATAGGTCAATTGAATAAGGCATTCGAACTATGCTCCTTGATCAAGATCTACCAAAATTCATATGGGGAGAAGCAACAATGACAATCGTGTACATTAAAAATAGAAGTCTTCATAAAAGTCTTGATAATAGAACACCCGAAGAAGTATTCACAGGAAAGAAGCCAAGTGTGGATCACCTCCGAATCTTTGGAAGTCCGCCATACATCCATGTTCCAAAGGACAAGCCAAAGAAGTTGGACACTACAAGTATCAAGGGAATATTCGTTGGATATAGTCTCTCCTCAAAAGCATATATAAGCTACATTAAGGAAGACATATTGAAGTAAGCAAGGATGCCATATTTGATGAAAATCAAGCATACAAGAAATCAAAGGATATTCCTATTGATTCTGGTGACGAAGAAGTTCCCATATTTGAAGAAGAAGAAGTTCATCATGAAAACCCTACTACAAATCAAGAAGAAGAAGAACGATCAAGTGAGTCTATTCAATCGATGGTCATCCCAACCTCAAGGAAAAGGCCAACTTGGTTAAAATCTACATTAGAAGATGTGAAGGACATGAAGTTGTGAAATGAACCTTCAGGGAAAGTAAGAGACTGAAATATATTCTAGTTATGTTGCATATATGACGAAGTTAATTGAAGCTGAACCATCTACATTCAAGGAAGTTGCTCATCAAGAGGTTTAGAAGAAAGCGATGTAGGAAGAATATCAATGCATCATGAAGAATGGGTTTGGGAAATTGTTCCTAGACCTAGTGACAAATTGATTGTCACCTCCCTATTACCCCAAACAAAATGGATTGGCCAAAAGGAAGAATAGGTCAATTGAAGAAGGCATTCGAACTGTGCTCCTTGATCAAGACCTACAAAAATTCTTATGGGGAGAAGCAACAATGACAGTCGTGTACATTAAAAATAGATGTCCTTATAAAAGTCTTGATAATATGACACTCGAAGAAGTATTCACAAGAAAGAAGACGAGTGTGGATCACCTCCGAATCTTTGGAAGTCCACCATACATCCATGTTCCAAAGGACAAGCGAAAGAAGTTGGACTCTACAAGTATCAAGGGAATATTTGTTGGATATAGTCTCTCCTCAAAAGCGTATAGGATCTACATTAAGGAAGGAAGACATATTGAAGTAAGCATGGATGTCATATTTGATGAAAATCAAGCATACAAGAAATCAAAGGATATTCCTATTGATTATGATGACGAAGAAATTCCCATATTCGAAGAAGAAGAAGTTCATCATGAAAACCCTACTACAAATCAAGAAGAAGAAAAATGACCAAGTGAGGCTATTCAATCGATGGTCATCCCAACCATAAGAAAAAGGCCAAATTGGTTAAAAGCTACATTAGAAGATGCTGAAGGACATGAAGTTGTGAAAGGAACCTTCAGGGAAAGTAAGAGACAGAAAAAATATTCTGGTTATACTGCATATATGACGAAGTTAATTGAAAAGCCAAACTATCTACATTCAAGGAAGCTACTTATCAAGAGGTTTGGAAGAAAGCGATGTAGGAAGAATATCAATGCATCATGAAGAATGGGGTTTGGGAAATTGTTCCTAGACCTAGTGACAAATCGATTGTCACCTCCAAATGGATCTATAAGATCAAACATGCTTTTGATGGAAGTATAGACACGTACAAAGCTAGATTCGTTGGAAGGGATTTCTCTCAAAAGAAAGACATTGATTATGAAGAAACCTTTGCACCCACAACAAAGTACACTACCATTAGATATTTGGTCTCATTCGCTGCTACAATGGGTTGGAATATCCATCAAATGGATGTGACGACCACATTTTTGAATGGGACCATTGATGAGGAAATGTATATCGAACAACTCGAAGGCTTTGAAGTTAATAGCAGGGGCTCTCATGTTTGCAAACTGAAGAAGGCCCTATATGCTTTGAAGCAAGCACCTAGGGCATGGCATGCAAGGATGGATGCATATCTACTTAGAATTGGGTTCGTAAGGAGTTCCGTTGATCCGAATCTCTACATCAAGTTCGTGAATAATGAGCTTGCCATTTTTCTACTATATGTGGATGATCTATTCATCACAGGTGTGGAGCGAATAATTCAAGAATGCAAGAAGATGTTGGAATCTGAATTTGAAATGAAGGATCTAGGATTGATGCACTATTACCTGGGTCTAGAAGTATGGCAGAGACCTGGGGATATATATTTGGGGCAAGGAAAATATATCATCAAATTGTTGCAGAAATTCAAGATGATGGATTCCAAGTCGATGACTACTCCTATGATCACCAATCTCAAGAAGTTGAGGGGCCCTGACTCTAATCTCGTGGATCTTACCTCCTATCAGTAGTTGGTGGGTTCCCTAATGTATCTGGTAAATGCTAGGCCAAATATATGTTTTGCAGTAAACATTCTTAGTCAATGTCAGTTGGAACCTCGTCATGACTCTTGGATAACTGCCAAACATATATCGAGGTATCTTTGTGGCACTATACATCACTACCTAAAGTATGATAGTAAGGAAGTCAAGCTAATTGGCTTCACAGATTCTGATTGGGGTGGCAGTGAGACCGATGGAAGGAGCACTACCGGAGGATGTTTTAGTCTGGGAGCTGCTATGATCTCATGTATGAGTAGGGGACAAGATCCCGTTGCTTTAAGTAGTGTTGAGGCAGAATATGTGGCTGCATGTGAAGTAGGAAAGGAGTCTATTTGGTTAAGGAAGCCTCTTACATATTTGTTCGAGAAGTCTCGGGGCCCTATTGTGATTAATTGTGACAATCAAAGTTGTATCAAGATGTCTGGAGGTCCCGTGTTTCATGCTAGATCAGAGCATATCAACAATAAGTTCCACTTTATGAACGGGTAGCAGACATGCTAACAAAGACTTCCAAATAAGAAGTTTGAATATCTAAGGAACATGCTTGGTTTAGTAGATATTACTGATTGTATTGATGATAAGAGATTGGAAGAGATTTGTTGAGGCTTTGCGAGTGAAGCATTACTTGGGAGGACATCTGGCCGACACTTTGTGTTGATGTCTAGGTCCCAAAGTAAGGAGGGTGGCGTGGGTCATAGAGCTCTAACCATGGATACACACCTAGGTTCCTGGGTTAGTGGTTAGCAAGTAAGCCTGATGGTACCTAGAGAGGCTGAAATCTTGAGTCCACCTTATTCCCACTTAGATAGGTTTCCCTGGTTAGGAATCTAGTCTGTGGCATTGCAGTGCCTAAATTGATGAGAGACCAATGGATAGATTGCCCTGCTCAGGAATCTAGTCCATGGCATTGCGATGCCTAAAGTTCTTCATTGTTCATATAGTTTGGGATCTTCCATTGTATTTTATATTATGAATACCTCCGTAGTTAAGAGGTAGTGTTGGAAAATGTAACTAGGTTCGGTCTTCATTAATGTATTTGAGTAATCATAAAATGTACTTGTCAAAAGAATAAAGAATTTTTATTTTTATTTTTATAATTGTATCAATGACTTATTAAAGCATGGGTTTCGAGCTTGGGTCATCATTATATTAGTCAAAGTCCCCATTGTGGACTCCTAGGATTAATATCGAGTCTATAGAGTCATCGTACATTTAAAGAGACCCTTCTTGGGCTTTTGAATCATGTAAAAATGTTTACTATTGAGTCAAATATAATTTATGTAACGTCCACACCAAGTTGATTTAGAAGAGATCTAGTCAGCCTAAGGACACCAATTCGACCTCACTTGGAGCATATAAATAGAAGCTAGTCGAATTCATTTAGAGCATCTCATCTCAAGCTAGTTCAATATCCCTAAGGAAGATGGAGAAGTGTGAAGTGGGTCTAAGGAAGCAAAAGGAAGTGCGAGCTGGGTCAAGTCTAAGGAGAAGAAGAAAATATAAATTTTGGAGCCTCTTGCTCTCTCTGTTTCATGCCCTAGTTTGGGAGATCAAAGCCTTTCAAGTTCTGTTGTTGCTTGATGTTGGAAGCTGTTGCATAGTCGAAGTTACTGGAAGGGAGTGCTGCTGAAAAGAGGTCGAAGATCTGGGAGGCTAACTTGGTGTGGAGGAAGGTTTGGTCTTTGTTTAGGGTGAAGAGTCTCAAAGAATACTATTGAAAGGAAGAAAATTTTTGACTAGGTTTTCCCCTCGAGGGGGGGTTGTGATCTTCATACATGCATAATATGGTAATTGCGTGATGGACGATAAGATAATAAAGAAGTAAAAGAAACCAACATAACTCACAAGTAATTATCAAGTAAGGAGAATCAAACCCTAATCTATTTACATTGATTTTTTAACTTGATCCACCGGAAAATTCAAGTGCTACTGTCAAATCCAAACATTAAAAGGGTGAAATCAAATCTAGGAAAATTATCCTTGATTCTCTTAGTGATCAGCTCATTACTTATGTTTTTGGTTTGAAGAAAGCTAAAGAAATGTATGACAAACTAATTGGCATGTTTGCAATTAGTAACTTGAACTAGATTATTTCCTTGAAGAATCAACTGAAGAACATCAAGATGAATAGAGGTGAGACAGTTCAAGTATACTTCTTGAGAATGACTAAAATCAGGAATCATCTGTCAATAGTTGGTGAAGTTGTATCCGACGACGAATTGGTGTTGATTGCACTTTAGAGGCTTTTCTCCTATTTGGGATACCTTTATCACCACCATAAGCAACATCAACACAATTTCCAGATTTGATAAGCTCCCGGAAAAGTGTATCCATGAGGAGGCCAAAATGATCTCTAGAAGGATAATTTCACATCATGAAGAAGGAGAACCTACTGCTTTTACAACCTATGACAAGAGAAAGAAAGGTAATAAAAATAAATCTACTTTCAAATCAAATAAAGAGAATCTAGATATGTGAAAAGTTAGATTCACATGTCCACTTTTCTCGTGACTGTAAAGAAAGAAGAAGAAGAACACTAGAATCAAAAACAAATCTTATTATCAAAAAGAGTCTTCTGAAAATCAAAGTAAAGGGCATCATAAGAAAAAAAGAAAACCAAGATATAGAAATAATGCAACATAAACTCAATCAAAATATTTTCTTGTTTTTGCTCTTTCCAGTTCTTATTATGCAGATTCATTTGATAGCTAGTCAGTGGATAATGGTGCTTCAAAACATTTTGCTGGTTACAAAGCACTCTCTAATCTAGTTGAGAGGGAGACTAATTTAAATGTTATCTTTGGAGATAATTCTACTCACCAAGTTAAAGGTTATGGTTTAGTTTTATTTCAGTTAGATGATGACAAATCTATTTTTCTGCAAGAAGTTTTGTATGTACTCGGTTTGAAAAAGAATCTTGTATCCATATTTGTTCTAGAAAATAAAAGAATGAAAGTTGCTTTTATTAATGGAAAAGTTCAAACATGGCCTTTGAAATCAAGTATGAGAGAAGTCTTCACTCTTGGATCAATATGTGAAAGGCTTTACAAAGTCAATGGTAAACCCATTCATGCACTGGTCCATGATACTGATCTTCAGTGTGAGCGATGGCACGAGAGATTTGCTTACTTACACTCAAAGCATTTCCTCACGTAAGGAAGATGGTTTTTGGAATGCCTGAGATCAGAATGGATCATGAAGGAGTTTGCCCATGATGTGCAAGTGGAATGCATATAAAGGGACCATTCCTTTCAAGCAGAACAAAAACTAGTCAGGTACTTCAACTGATACATTCTGATTTATGTGGACCTATGCTTGTTGTTTCTCTTGGTGGCTACTTGTATTTTAGAATTTTTGTTGATGATTTTTCTCGCAAGACATGGATATTCTTTTTCAAAAAGAAAGGGGAAGCATTGGACATGTTTAAAGATTTCAAGGCTCTGATTGAAAATCAAAATGGAAAGTTGATCATAGCATTCAAATTTGATAATGGGGGAGAGTTCACCTCTAATGATTTTAATGATCTTTGCAAAGACGTCGGGATAAAGAAGAAATCACTGTGCCATACAATCCACAACAAAATGGTATGGATGAGAGGAAAAATAGAACCATTATGGAAGTGGTCAGAGCCATGTTGCATGATCAAAAGCTACCGAACTCTTTATGTGCAAAACAAAACTCCTTATCAGGCCTTAAACAATAAGAATCTTGGAGAAGTCTTCACTAGTAAAAGGCCTGAGGTGAGTCATTTAAGAATCTTTGGTTGCCCTTTATACTTCCATGTGCCAAAAGAGAAAAGGAACAAGTTGGAAGCTTCAAGTAAGAAAGGTATGTTTATTGGTTATTGTGACAATTCAAAAGCTTATAGAATTTATGTACTTGGTCAAAGAACTATAGAGTTTAGTAGGGACGTAACATTTGATGAAGATGCAACTCTTAAAAAAGCAAGAGACTCTCCACCTGCCATTGCTGAAAGACAAGCTGTTAATGAAAAAGAGGCTACATTTGAGTCTGATTCGGAACTTGAGAATGAGCTTGTTGATAATCCAATGGGTTCCATGGATCCTCTAGATCCTCCACCACATGATCCTTCTACCAGAAAGACACCACTATGGATGCGAGATACCTTGCAAGATGCTAAACAACATTTTGCCCCAAGAGGAACATTCAAGGAAAGTAAGAAGCCAAGTTGGTTTCAAGGGTATGTTGTTACCATGAGCAATATCATTCATACAAACAATGCACATTTGAAGAAGCTGTAGAAGAACAAGTCTGGAAAGATGCCATCACTAAAGAATACGGGTCCATCCTCCATAATGATGTTTGGGAAGTGGTTCCTAGACCTCAAGGTAAATATGTTGTCACTTCCAAATGGTTGTTTAAGATTAAACATGGTGTAGATGGTAGTATTGAAAAATATAAGGCTAGATTTGTAGCTAAAGGTTTCTCTTTGAAAGAGGATATCAATTATGATGAGATTTTTGCACCTGTAGCTTGATATGATGAAAAGATGACTAAACTGGGGGGGGGGTGAATCAGTTTAGTCCATTCATGGACATTAAAATTCTTTTCATTAAACTCATTAATTGAAACCTTACATGAGTAGCTTAACAAATAATGACCAACTGATTGAACATGTGAACAACATGTAATAAGCAAACCAAAACATCACATCAACACGTAATAACATCGCATATTGACACCAGATATAAGTCGAAACCCGTAAAGGGAGAAAACCATGATTTTATTATTGTTGTGATGCAAAGGCAAACTCCTACTCCTTGTTACATCTAATTTTTTGTAGGCTCCAATCTACAAGAGGTTGCTACTTCAATTTTTCTGCAAGCTATAACATGCAAGGAAGCTCCAACTCTCACATGTTTTCTGCAAGCTACAACCCACAAGAGGCTCCTACCTCAACCAACTCCAACTAGATATTTATCAAGTCACAACTTGAAAGGAGACTGCAATCCCTTGATACAACCAAGAAACAACAATGTGCTGGTTAACCTGGTCATAAATTTTGCATATCTCCATCTTCATTTCTGCCTCTTCTTCCCTTTAAATCTGCTTCACATAAGCTTCATATGGGCCAGGTAACTAATGCATAACATCTCAATCAACTCTCACACCTTCTCCAACTCTCTAACCCAAAAACTTGCTCTCCAACTTTGCACACATTTATAATTGAACATTGATGGTTGTTCATGTTACACTCACATGAATATGAAATGAAAAAACTTGTCTCTTTGCATTCCAAAGGTGTCCCTTCAATTCCAAAACTGCTTAAACTCTTGAATATTAAAATACATAAAATGAATTTCATCATATCCAAATGTCAAGCATTCATACACTTCATGTCATTAAAGTAAGTAAACAACATGCAATAATACAATCTTGCATTCATATTCAAATAGCCTTGCATCACAATATTTCTCCATGTCTTTGCCTTTTCCTTTTTTGCACATATCTTCCTTGCCATACCCTTGCATCACAACACTGCCCAGTCTTTGCTCTTTTGTTCAATTGTCAATAAGTAACATATCTCTGTCAACATCACCTTCTTACACACATATGGTGACCAAACTGCTTCTACTCCTTTACCTTTGCTGCTCGTTTACCTTGCTGTGCTGCTCCTTACCTCGCTATGTTGATCCTTTCCTTGCTGCTACTTTGCTGCTTGTTTGCCATCAATCTCCCCCTTTGGCACTGATGGCAATACTATGATCCTTCCCCTTTCATTCTAAGAAGCATCCTCCTTACCTCTGCTTACCTCCCCCTTTGACATCAATGGCAAGGGGGTTTCACTGTAACAACTTTATGATTGGCCTCCACAATACTGTCTCTTGTTAATAACCTCCTCCATGTCATTTCATTACATGCACATCCAAGATTCACTCTGCCAAATATATATATATACGCTGTGCTACCATATACCAACGTTGTGCCACCATATAATATTTCAATGATTGTTTTTATTTGTTTTCGATGATTGTTGCTACAAATTTCTTGAGGTTTGACTGCTGGTAGTGTTATAGGGCTGAAATGTTATAATGTGCACTCGAGGATATCTTCATGGATGTGCCTATATTGTGTATGCAATGTGCTACCTTCAAGAAAGCAAAGTACGTTGCTGCTACAGAGGCTAGTAGAGAAATGATTTGGTTACAAAGGTTTCTGGATGAATTGGGTAAGAAGTAGGAGCTGGGCAAGTTATACAATGACAACCAGAGTGCCCTACATCTTGCAAAGAACTCTGCATTTCATTCCAAGACTAAACATATACAACTCAAGTACCATTTCATACAGTCAGTGTTGGAAGATGGACAATTGAAGTTGGAAAAGATACACACTAGCGAGAATCCTGCAGATATGTTAACAAAATTTGTAACCAGGGAGAAACTGAGATTCTGCTCGGTTTCAATTGGTCTTCAAGTATGATGATGAAGATGAGAAACAACCAAGTCCAAAGTGGGGTCATTGTCTAGAAAATGAAGTAGCGGTGGAGTTGCTATAATTAGTCTCCCAGTGGGAGATTATTGGGTGTGGAGCCTATATTCTTTATTCAGAGGTATCGCCGCATTGGACCCATTTCGTAATGTGGCGACAATGCCACCTGTTTATGTGTGCTGCTAGGGGGGTCCAGGGGGAGGATGATGTCAGAAATCCGATGGTAGAAATGTTGTAATTTCGTAGTCAATCTGGGCTGTTCATTACGCAGAAATCTGACAGTAGAAATTATGTTTAATTTAGGGATTTTTGCCCTAGAAGGCAACCCCTCGATATCTATGAGGGAATTGTATTGCGTCTTTGCAGAGGTGTATTATGAGCGAGAAAGATAGAGGAGATTGTGTGAGAGCAAAGAGGGAATTATGGTGGATCTGTTGTAGGTTGTATCTTTTCATTTTGCTGGATAATATAAAAAGGACTGACTGTTTATCCGTGGACGTAGCCCAAATTGGGTGAACCACGTATATCTGTGTCTCTCTTGTTTTATGCGTTTTCTATGTTTATATTTCTGCAATATATTTATGTGTTTCATTGCTTTGTAATATATAATTTTCTAACACTATTAACGCTGCTCTAGTTTGGATGCACAATAAGAATGCTAACAGTTGGCACCTCCGAGGACACGTTAATTAGAGTCAAGGGCAGACTCAAGATATATCAAAGTTGACAAAATCTCAACGCTAGTAAAAGATCAAGCATTGAACACGCCCATTAAATGTATTAACAAAATGTTGGAGTTGAACTGACAACACATATATTAACGTTGAAATTGACGGAATGCTGGGAAAACCCTGCACCATACCTACACCATCACCGCCATAACCATGTGCAAAAGCTTCCATAGTGATTACTGCCCTTTGTTGTTCAAAATTCAAATACTAGATTTATGTCGCATATTTCAGAGAGGTAACGATAAGTTGAGGCGTGATTACAACAAATTGTGATTAAAGTAATGAATGGCGGTGGTTATGTATTTTGATGGGATGGAGATTTTTTCGCCATGGAGGGCCTGTGGGGCGTTTCACCTCTGGTATAAAGCGGGTGTCCTGATTAAGAGAAATACATTAAACCTCTTCTGCCGACAGTGGTAACAATAATTTGTAAAGGCTGGTGTCTAAAATCAAACCATGAGGACCAGTTCTCATATTTCAAAAGTCGAGCCTCATAATATAATTAACGCTGATACCATCATTATAATAACCCCACTATATCCATTATAATATCAACTAATAACAATGTGTTGAGACTACCATCGAAAATGCCATACGTCAATCATGAACATGTAGAGACATAAAGTGGACAGGATGAGCTCCGTGTATCGTACCAGAATGAGAAACAGGACATGCGCCTTATTATGCATACAACATATCATCACGAACACTATATAACACAACATAATACTCCAATATATGCCATTCTCATCCTCGAATGGTAGTAGACTATGTCACAGAGCGTCTGGAAGCCACACGAACTCCAACCTCATATGCTGTTCATAATATATATTGCTCTGCTGCTCCCTATGGTTCATCTACATGACATGCTGGTTGATTGTGCTCGACTGGTACTTGAGACACTCGACCGATAGGGAGAGGACTTTAGTGGCTCGATCTGCTTCGGACCCGTTACATGACAGTCTCATTATGTACGTAATGGCTCAATTAAGATGCCCTCTACTCTTTTCCATGGAGGTCACCTGATCTTGAACCAAGAAATTGAAGATTTAGTTGTCAGCTGCCACTAATACCTAACTCTGCATGATACAATATATGAGGATGCCGATATTTTGTGCATTGCTTACAGACCATAATATCAGTGCTGGCAATAATGTAACTTTGTCAATATGGCAAAAATTTTGTGCAAGAAGTATACAATTGAAAACTAAAATCCATTTTGATTTTGAAATCACTGGTCAAGGAAGATCCTGTGCCTTTGGTGCACCAAAATAAACAATTATTCAAAACCTAACAATATAAGTCTTGCTAAAAGGCTATCTCTAGTCACACCGTGAAGATGACCATTAAATATAAGATAACCAATTTGTAGGTTGACCATGGGCTTAGCTTGAATGTTGCTTGGACCTATTTCATGAGGCGCTGTAATATATCACTCTTGTAGCTGATCCTTTCAACAATTTTGTTGCCTTGGAATCATTTTGTTCTTTTTCGTCCTTGGGGGATACTTGGGTATGTCCATCTTGCATTTTTAATGTATCTACAGTAGCTTTAAGGTCACGTATCGTTCGAAGGAAGCGATGCATACAATGAGTGACTAATCCACGAAGCAAAGCATATCCCATCAAAGAAACCTCCAGCATGTGGGTTTTCGAGAGAATCAGTTCAGTCGGAGTTACTACACCCAGTTGCATTGTCTGTACATGTATTTTCATAATACTGGTAAAAACACCCCTAGGAGATAGAGGCACTGCCTATTAAGAAGTTTGCTCCATTTCTCCTGGGTCTCGAATCCAATACATGTAATGTTCTTTCGGGTACCCTCTGGTCTGCTCTGTCCTAAAGTCATAAGTCTCAGGTCTGTCACATCCACAGACCGTGTAACGTTCCACATTTTCGTAACGATATGTATATAAAGATATTTTAATGTGTAACACAGTTGTAATGGTTCTGGCGTTACTAATTTAACCTCTGGAGACTGATACCGCAAGAAACCTTGCATATTTCTCTCCATGTTGCTCTTCCTTTCTGCCAAAGCTTTTGAGGCCATAATTTTCTTTCCCTTCGATTCATCAATTCAATCCATTCTGTTGATATCAAATTCACCATCTGTCACAATACTAACATTCAAGTCTGCACACTTATCTTTCAGTAATGCACGTAATGTTCTGTTGCATTCATTGTTCTGACTTGGCAGGATTCTGCTCATAGCAACGTTGAATGCCTCTAGCCATGTGTAACAGATCAGAATGTCATAATCGTATGCCTTAATTGACAGTAACTTCTCTGGCACCTTTGTCCCTCCTTTGTAATGCATGTCAAAGGTATGGTGCGCTTAAGCATGTAGTGCCTTGTACCTCTACATCTATGTGGTCTACGAAATGCTCCTCTTCTCGTTATCTTCTGCCATTGCACCCTGTCACAGTTTAGAAGCATCCCGCCAAATGATTTAGAGACCATCAATTGAAATTCACTGATATGGCATTTCAATAATTCTTACTGCGACAGTCGTGACTTGTGAGAACATGAGTACGTTGCAATACAATGTTTCCCTAGCATAATTCCGAAGTCTTCAAATTGCTTTCCCATTCATCGTCTCGGAAGCTAAGCTTGCCATGGCTTTCTTGTCTTTTCTAGTGTCATTGTATTCTGTTTCATTCTCGAAAATGAAACCCAACGAAGTCTATTACACAGACAATGCACACAAATTTCATATGCCCACACATATTCCTTGTACATCTTCCCAACCAACATTTATGATTAGGTGAGCCATATGAGGATGTAAACCCAGAAGGGAAAGTACGTCCTCGAGGTTTTTTTTTTTTGTTTAGTTGTTCTATTTTCTGGTTATTTGTTTTCTTTTTTGTTTTTTTGTTTTTGTTTGTTGGGTTAATAACCAGGAATACAATGATTTATTGCACCTTTGTGTTTTTCTCTATAACCATCTTCATTTCTTGCAAATATTTCACAAACGTGAAATATAGGAGCTGAATCTCAGGATCTTTATCATTGTTGATATGGTCCACAAAGATAAATTAAATGCGATTTGCAACACACCTCCCTCCAAGAAAGGTAACTACTTTGGTGCATCCTCAAATGCATATGCAATTTCTTTTTTCATAATTCTTAAAATATTTGACTTGTGCCTTCTCCAATGTTTTGGATGCAAAGGGGAGTGTATTTTATGGAGGAATTCCATGAGTTCAAAGTAATAGGGCTGCTGTGAAAGAATTAGCACAACCTCTTATGATTTTTCTATTACACATTTTTTGGCTATGGCCATCACTTGAGGCTGATTATTTTGTGACCTTCACCGATAGAAACTTCACCGAAATTTGGAATCCTAATGGAACAACATGTCTTCCTTGATCTATAGTAGGTAATCGTTCAATTTTCTTCATTTCCTCCACAAATCTTGCAAAGATGAAGTGTAGCATGTTCATTATCTTCTCAGGACATTTTATGGATTGCTCTCCCCATGAGAAGTTGTTTCTCTTCTAACACTGACTAGATGACTACCTAGATTCCTAGAGAAGCACCCTTGAAACCATGATGAGTTCGTTATGTCTTTGAAGTAACGAGCTTCTCCTTTTTCTTCCTCTTCCACAGTTTATTGGGCTGCGTTCTATTGTCTGCAATTCTTTTTGAATCAGAGTTCAATCTGCTTTGATTAGCCTCCATCATATGTCTAGGGTTCTTTAGGATATCTGGCAACCTGCAGTCTTTGGCCATGTGGCCTACACAAATAGCATTTTATATGTCCAATAAATGGAACAAATGGTGTGTGCTATCTTGAGCCACTTTTACTTTTCTTTTCATACATTTTGCATTCCACTGCTTTATGTCCAAATCCATAGCACAAATAACAATAACCATAAAAATGATTTGTGTACCTAGTGAATGATTGTCTTCTTTGCTTGTTTACATGAGGGAGCCTTCTTGTTTGCTGCATCTTTTGCTGACTAAACTTGATTTGCTTTCTCTTACATTTTGCTGCCACATGTCCATGTTCATGGCAAAAAAAACATGTGATATTTCTCTGAGGAGCAAAGAATTTCTTTTCAAATCTTCTGAATTTGTTCAGCTCATTTTCAGGAGAATGATTTTCTTGCAGTGAACCCTTTCTTCATCTTATTCTTTGGCTTTTGATATTGCTGCTTGTTTTTGTTTTCTTCATTATTAATCATGGTGCTTGTCCCTTTTCCTACAGGTCTTTTTAGGAATGTTTCATTATCATCTGGTCTGTTTTTTCGAAGTTATTCATGAAGACAACCTCCCCTTCTAGTTGCTTACACAACTTATTCTTTTCTTCTATCTTACTTCTAGCTAAATCAATCTCATCTTCTAATCTTTCACACTGTAGGTCTCTCTCCTTGAATTTACTACTCATCACCTCTTCTAATGTCCTTGCTTCTTCAAGTTGTGTCGTCAAGCTGACAATTTCCTTCTTGTACTCATGCTCTCTCTTATCACATATCTGCACTAGTTTCTTCAAATCTTTGTTTTCATTTTTCAATCTTTCTATGCTAGCCAGTGATAAGTCAAGCCTAGGTTGATGTTCATCTGCCTTTTCTTCATGAGAGTCAGGTACATTCACAAAGTTTTTTTCTCCTTTTGCAAAGTTTTTTCTCGTTCCTATTTCTCTTTTCTTTCTCTGCACTGCTGCTGCTAGCCTCTCCATGCATGAGCTGCAACCTATCAATATCCTTATTATGAAGATTGTTGTACATAACACATTTTGCTTTAGCATTCCACTGCTGTTCTTGCAAAGAGGAGAGTTTTTGCAGTAATCATCACATACAAGCTTCCATACACCGGTTTCATAAGCTATCAATTCAGATTTTACCTTATCTCTCCATTCATGAAAGTTTGTTACACTCAGCGCAAGTACACTTTGATAGTCCATAACTCAACCAGACCTACCTTCAAGCTGTTAGGCTTATATAGAATGAACTGTGTCTGATACCAATCGATGAAAAGTTGACTAAACTAGGGGGGGGGTGAATCAGTTTAGTCCATTCATAGACATTAAAATTCTTTTAATTAAACTCACTAACTGAAACATTACATGAGCAACTTAACAAATAATGACCAACAGAGTGAACATGTGAACAACATGTAATAAGCAAACCAAAACATCACATCAACACATAATAACAACACATTGACACCAGATATAAGTGGAAACCCATAAAGGGAGAAAACCACGATTTTATTATTGTTGTGATGCAAAGGCAAGCTCCGACTCATTACATTTGATTTTCTGTAGGCTCCAACCTACAGGACGTTGCTACTTCAATTTTCCTACAAGTTACAACATGCAAGGAAGCTCCAACTCCCATATGTTTTCTGCAGGCTATAACACGCAAGAGGCTCCTACCTCAACCTACGCCAACTAAATATTTATCAAGCCACAACTTGAAAGGAGTTTGCAATCCCCTGTACAAACAAGAAACAACAATGTGTTGGTTAACCTGGTCATAAATTATGCATATCTCCATCTTCATTTCTGCCTCTTCTTCCCTTCAAATTTGCTTCACATAAGCTTCATATATGCCAGGTAACTAATGCGTAACACCTCAATCAGCTCTCACACCTTCTCCAACTCTCTAACCCAAAAACTTGCCCTCCAACTTTGCACACATTTATAAATGAACATTGATGGTTCATGTTCCACTCAGACGAATATGAAATGACAAAACTTGTATCTTTGCATTCCAAATGTGTCCCATCATTTTCAAAACTGCTTAAACTCTTGAATATTAAAATGCATAAAATAAATTTCATCATATCCAAATGTCAAGCATTCATACTCATGTCAATAAAATAAGTAAATAACATGCAATATTACAATCTTGAATTCATATTCAAATAGCCCTGCATCACAATATTTCTCCATGTCTTTGCCTTTTCCTTTCCTGCACATATTTTCCTTTGCCATACCCTTGCATTACAACATTGCCCAGTCTTTGCTCCTTTATTCAATTGTCAATAAGTAACATATCTCTGTCAACATCACCATCTTACACATTTGTCAACACCACCTTCTTACACACATATGGTGACCACACTGTGTGCTACTCCTTGCCTTGCTGTGCTGCTCTTTCCCTTGCTGCTCCTTTTCCATCAATGGCAAGAATGCCATCATGATATACTATTATTTGATCTATTGTTGCCCTAGTTGCTAGCCAGGGATGGACTTTTCATCAAATGGATGTGAAAACTGCTTTCTTGCATGGCTTCCTCAAGGAAGAGGTATTTGGGGAACAACCACAAGGCTTTGAAGAGCATGACAGGGAAAGTCATTTATGTAGACTAAAGAAAACCTTATATGAGTTGAAGCAAGCTCCAAGAGCTTGGTATGCTCTCATTGATAACCACCTGATAAAGCTTGGTTTCACAAGAAGTAGTGCAGACCCAAACCTTTACTTCAAGATAGTCCAAGGTATACCTTTGATTTTGATATTGTATGTTGATGATTTATTCTTGACAGGAGGAGAACCTCTTACCCTCCAATGTAAGAGGGAGATAGCTTCTGAATTTGAAATGAAAGACCTTGGTTTGATGCATTACTTTCTGGGTCTAGAGGTCTGGCAAAGAACTGGTGCAATTTATCTTTCTCAAGGAAAATATGTTGTTAAGCTTCTTAAAAGATTTGCTATGGTAGAATGTAAGTCCATGCATACTCCTATGGAAATGAATTTTAAGAAATTATGTGGCGATGTTGTAGGACCTAGTCTAGCAAATCCCATAGAGTATAGACAACTCATTGGTGCTTTGATGTTTTTGGTAAACACTAGGCATGGCATGTGCTTTGCTAAACACTTTAAGTCAACATATGATTGATCCCTTTCATGTCCACTGGATTGCTGCAAAACATGTACTTAGATACTTGCATGGAACTATAAATCTAGGATTGAAATATACTACTAAAAATGTAATATTTCATGGATACACTGATGTTGATTGGGCAGGTAACTTTGCTGATAGAAAGAGCACTTCTAGGCGCTGCTTTAGTTTGGGATATGCCACGATCTTTTGGATGAGTAGAAAGCGTAAGTATGTTGCACTGAGTACATTGCTGCAAGCATGGTTAGTTGTGAGGCAGTTTGGTCGAGAAAGCTTTTTGGGGAACTATTTGAGCAAGTTCCAGACACAACAATTATATATTTTGACAATAAGAGTGGGATTTGTCTTACAAAAAATCATGTGTTTCATGACAAGTCCAAGCATATTGAGATCAAGTATCACTATGTCCGGGATATGGTGCAGAGAAGAGCAGTGAGACTCCATCACATCTCCACTAATGATCAAATAACTGACATTCTTACCAAGCCTTTACGGGAAGGGAAGTTCTTGGTTTTTAGATAGCAGGTTGGACTTATGGACATGACCCTTCCGGGAAACGGTCACAGTTGATTGAGAACATCGAGCTGCCTTTCCTTTCCCCTCTATCAAAGGTCACATGATTAGGGAATGATGCCGGAAAGCTCCTGAGGATGAGGGACCTCTTATGTAGTGTGTGCCACAAGAGTAGGCCTCAGAATGCATCCAACCCATAGTTTGGGACGTGGGAAGAGCCCACCTATTTGGCCAATAGGTGTAGTGAGAATTGTCTAGGATGCATGTGTTCCACCATTTGACACTTGGTTGTGTTTGATTCTTGTTTGTGTGACTTGTTTGAGTCTTGTCTATGTGATCCTGTGTTCTATCACCTAATTTTTTGAGATGAAAATTGGTTGAGTGTAATCCTTGTCTATGTGACATGTGATGATCCTTTCTTTTCCAAATTTGTGTCAAGTGGATGATTCTTCTTTAGATTGACATTTCATTGTTACAGATGTTATAGAGCAGAGTTGAACTGAGATGAATGAAAGAGATCAGAGAAAGCAAAGATTTTTGATGTAAAAAGAAATTCCTCAATAGCTGAGAGGGAGTGTTAAAATTTGATAGCTCAAGGATGAATTTCTCTTAGAAGAAATCACATCTTTCAGTTTTGTTTGAACCACCTATAATAAAATTTCATTTTTAACAATTCTAATATGACTTTTCAAAAATAATAAATCACATCTCAATTTAGAAGTGACATTTCAAAAATAGAAAGTCATGTCCAAATGATCAAGGATGATCTCGACACATGGAATCCATTTTAAAATCAAATCAATCATGATTATACAAGTCAAGAATTAATATTTTTATCTTTACTAGTATTATTATTATTATTATTATACTATTATTTATAAAATAGTCTAAAGTCATTCATTTTTAATGGATTAATAAAAATAAATTCTCCCATGAAATAAGTAAATTAAATTGAGAATCTCTTGGCAAATTGAACCTCTCATGGAATAAAATAGTAACTCCACGCTTAAGAGAATGTAACTCTCTCTCTCTAATTCAATGTATGGCAAAAGTGTAACTACTACTCATTAAATGCACTTGTAACTCCCTCATTCAATTCAATTTGTAACTTTCACCAAATATTCTGTCATGTCTAAGTGTAACTCTCTCTTTCCAATTCGAATTGTAACTCCTCAAGACTTGTGTACCTCATTCTCTATTTTTGGGATGAGTTACGCTTCTCAAATAAGTCCTCCCTTGTGGAATTCGGTTCTCCTATTATTGGCTCAAGGCATGAATTCATTTTGTAACTCCTCTCCTTTTTCATCTATTTAAGCAAGAGCAAGTGAGAGTTGATAGTAGCATGTTCATTGTGAAGAAGGAGAGTTAGTGTTGAGTGTGTGTAAGAGAAGTGTGAGAGCAAATGAAGAGTAAGAGCAAGGAAAGAGCTAGACCAAGAGTGAAGGACAAGATTTGATCAAGAGGAGGAGATCTTCAAGCAAAGAACAAGAGCACTTCAACTTCAAGTTGATTAGACATTGGTGACTTTATTCACACATTCTCTCTCTCTCTCTCTCTCTCTCTTTGTATTCCGCTGAATAATTGAAGAAATCTAATAGAAGATGAATCATTTGGGTTTTCCCCTTGTGGGTTTTGCCCTGGTCATTAAACCTAACCCTCAGTGTCTCATATTTGTGTTTCGCTAACTTCATATGATCATTAAGTTCATGTTCTATCTACAATTGCTGATATGAAAGACGAAATCTGCATTCTAAGTAATTGTAACAACGTAGAACATTCAATTTTCTACAAAGTAATTTCAGTTTTGTTCAAAGTATATTCAACTTTTTGCAAAGTACATTTAGTTTTCTGCAAAGTACATTCAACTTTTTGCTAAGTACATTCATTTCCATTCAGTTTTCTGCATAGAACTTTCAAGTTTCTGCAAAGAGTTTTTAAATTTTTGCATAGAACTTTCAAATTTTAATATTTTGGAAGGAACAACTCCTAGTTTTCTCCAAAACCACCTAAAAAACTGCCACTGTGGAGATCCCAGAATCTCCCCACACATGTGAGATCTGACTAGCTTGTTTTGGAGCAAAACTGGTCGGGTTGGACTTGTTATCGCCTAAGATGTACACTTAGATTAATGTGGGAAAAGTCTTCAACCCCACGAAGTGTGGTTTTTAAGGTGCAACACTCAAAGAAGGGGTTGTTACCTATTCCCAACTCTCTCTGTTTAGGTTCTCTCCTGGCTAAACGAAGTGGGGTGGTCTCTAAAGATGATTCTAAGAAGAAAACTTGCTAAGGACAACAAGCTCTAGGAAATTAATGATGCTAATTGAATTAGCATATAACAATCAACAATTAGGAGCATATAATAATCAACAATATAGATAAATCAATTATGTTCACTAGATATCCTACAAGACAAATATGGTTAGACCAGTGCCAAATATTCTTGCAAGAAATATATGCTCACAAATGAATCAACAATACTTGCAAATGAGATATGTCAAGAAAATCCAGAAATTGGACAATTGGATGAGTTGCAAAGCAAGGGGTTAGTGAAATAAAATCACAAGAGATTATGCACAACTTAAGAAATGAGCAATAGAAATAAAACAAGGCTTGCAAAATAACTAGAACTTATACTTGTATTAAAGAGAAATGCTCCCAAAAGATAGAATGATATCAAAGGACAATGAACATGTAATTGACAAGTACAATAACAATAAAATGTGAGACAATTAAAATGAAATGCTCGCACAACAACCAATTGTAAGATGGAATAATGTTTAGTGAGTCTGTGATGGCAAAGTGGCCTTGGTAAACTTTAGGTAAAACCTATTCTATGGTTAGAATTTCACTCAATTCCTCAAAACTTGGTAAGGACTGAGGTGAATTTGCAAGAAGGCTAGGCCGAGGAGGCACTTGTCCTTAATTAACAATACCCACCTAGACTTCAAGACAACTCATTGTCTTTGTTCCTCCAAGGACTTAGCCATAAGAGAACAATGTGATCACACATTTTAACCTTTGCTACCAACTCAAATTTATAGAATTGAATGATAGTTAAGGAAATATTTTAAAATTTACATCAACCAAGCTTATGCTTGGAGGTAAATTTTAAAATGAAATTGAGAGTAAAACAAGTGCTTCAAGTGAGATTAACAACATAAATCAAAATGGTCAAATTGGGATATGCTTTAGATATGCCAATAGTAATACCACTTCACTTAAAGATCGAATTAGACATGCGTTTAGAGTGCTTAGATGATCAAAAGAGCAAATGTGAGCTACACAATGAGGCATACATACATGAGATCAAGAAAAAACTATGCTAATTATATCTAAATTTTAGATAAACTTCTTCAACAAAAATGCAAATGAGATCAAGACAAGAGCTAGTCAATTGCAAATTAGATCGAGTAGTGAAATAAAACCAAGCTAATTAATTGACTAGTGATTAGAAGATTAGAAGCTGGATTTGCTAATTAGATAATGCAAGAAACTAAACTAACCTAGCAAGTTAGTGATCAATCAATCAAGATCTCCTACCAAATGAGGAGAAGGGATACCATGGGGGAAAACCCCAAGCTCCCTCAAGAAAAATCCTTTTATTATATTACAAAGAGGCCACTCTTGGACAAGAGAGTTTTAAAATTCTTGAGGGTTTACAAGAATAGTGCTTCAATGAGCTAATACACCTCCTCAAAGAGCTAAGAAAATTATTAGAAAATTCTTTACAAGTTTTATGATGAAATTACCATGGAAAATCCTACAATTTTTTATTTATTTATTATTTTTGTTTTTGTTTTTGTTTGTTTGTTTTTATTATCTGCTTAAGCACCAAGGGATTTTCGCACAAGAGAAAGGAGAAAGCCTCTCCTATGTTTGCAGCCAAGAAAAATGCTTCAAAAATAGAGGATGGCTTGCAAAAAAAATGATCTTGATTTATAAGCCTTCAAATGATGGCCCTTCTCCACAGTTGGACTTGAAATAACCCTCAAACCCTACATGTCCAATATGGAAAAAATTTGCGCAAAGGAGAGAGTGAATGACCCTCTCTTCCTCACAACCAAGGAGGGAAGGCCTAATTTTTTTTATTTTTTTATTTTTATTTTTATTTTTTTTAATTTTAATTTTACAAGCCTTAGTATGTGAGATCTCAAAAATTTCACTTGAAACCCCAGCCGTCTAAACTCCTAGAGGCAGATTTGCGGAAGTGTTTGGAGGAGAAAACATAAATGTCTCAAAATCACGAACAAGTGTAGGCTTGAAGCTTCAAAAAATTTCGATGTGTATATCTTTAAATTCCCAAGTGTTCACCTGCAAAAGAACTATTAAAAATCTCAAGCCCAAAACCCTCCTTTCCAGCGAGATCTGCGCAAGCCAAAGAGAGAAAAACAAAGTATATATAAGGGAATAAAATTATATACAAAGAGGATTAGGAAATATACAAAATATTTACAAAATTTACAAATTTGTTAGCTCGAAGAGTATGAGTACAACTCTGCTCTTGGGAACAACAATATAGCTCTAAAATTAGTCAGATTATTCAGCAAATCACAATAATAGAGAGATCAATTTTAAAATATAGAATGATTTAAAGCAATGGCAATGAAACTCCAATTTTCTTTTGATCGATAAGCCTTTGGAAGAGATTAATGTGGGTTCTTTCACTTATTACATTTTACGTCAAATAATTATTAAAAATCCCGACCTGTGAAAAGTTTTAATAATTAAAAACTCACATTTAGACAATTAATTTCTGCGAAACTTTAGAGATGATCCAATATGGCAATTTACATCGACTCTAGACAATAGGACTCACCTAAGATTTTACCATCAAGTCTCACTCTCTAGCTTTGGGGGATATGTGGGAGAAAAATTCAACTGATTATTTAGTGTTAATAAACACAAATAATTAGCTAAAGAAAAAAAACTCTTTAGAGTGAAAAATCTCTAGCGAAATCTTAAGTTACCTAGGTGTGTTACATGACTCAATTTTCATCATACTAAAAAACTTTTTTTATAATAACTGCACAGGGCTGCAGAATTTGGAATACATAGTGCTGCCAGTCTGCTGCCAGATGATAATGAAGTTATGCAATTCTGACTGTTCTGATCATGATAGAATGCTCTAAAATATGCTTTGGCATGGAGTCCTTGACAATTCATTAGTTGACACTTGAGTGGTCAACAGGAATAGCCGGTACCAAACTAGCTGGTTTGGTACCCTAACTGGTACCAATCGGTCCCCAAACCAGATTTTTTCTACTGGTTCATTGGCTGAAGGGTGCTGACCAGCTGGTTTGACCAGTTGCCAGTTCAAACCGGTTGGCTTTTAAAACTATAACTCTGTGTATTCTGAAAAGGCCTGTCCTGCCAGTATAAATATTCATATAATACTCGAGGATGCTCTGCATACTTCTTGTAACTATGCTTTCATAATGCTTTCAGTCATACCGTTATTATATCATATATCGGTCAGGATAGTCAGGACTATGCATGATGCATCGTGATATAGAATCATAGATGACAAGTCCAGTATCCATAAATGGTTGATAGGAGTAGCAGTAATAATAGTTTTCTATATGTTCACTCTATATGGTTGAGTTTTGCTGTTAACATGTGATCCTCATATATGCTGGTTTCTGGTTATTGTTTTATGGTTTTATTTATTGACACGAGCAAGATTTCCAAATGAAGCATGACCAAGCATAGCCCCATTGTCGGTCTAATTGTGCTTGCATGATTATACTGTACAATTCTGTTTGCTTTCCTAGTTTACTACGGAGTCCATAGATAAAGCCGTTTCACAGCTTGTTAAAGTGCTGCTTGCTGTTTATTATGTTCACAAGTCCAGTAGAAATTGTGATCCTTCATGATACGGGTCTCTGTTTTTAGTACGTTACATGCAATCTCATCAAATCTGTAAGTTCTTAATGTTTCAGTCTGACCTTTCGGATATTTTTATTTGCAGATACTAAAGATACAACAACGCATGCAAGTCCTTCAGTCTGGAAAGGCAAAGACATAATAATTTTTGCAGCTTACAGCCAATGCAAATTTGTTAAGCAGATCTAATCTACCAGTGGATTCTACTAATTTCCTTTTGGATCTTATGATGTAAATTAAGCAATGACAACTAAAGAAGAGTCACCTGGATTTGTGTTAGTTTCATGTAGTAGAAACAGTGCTTGTATATTGGATTTTGTCAGCTCTAGAATCTAGATATAGCTTAGTTGAATTCGGGTCCATCTAGATTCCCAGCTCCTTGTTCAACACTTCAATAAGCCTGGTCTCTCCCGTTAATATCTATGGGTTAGATTTCTACAATGATATTTTGATAAGATTACATTTATCCATGTCACTAGAACTCATAATACCTATGTTGAATATCTTTTGGAATATTAAATAGTGGATTTTGGAATTAAATATTGGATTGATATGTAATGCATTAATTATATAAACGAAGCAAAATGTATGGACATGTTCAGTTTTTACTAACTGTTTCCAAAAATGAAATTGCAAATCAATCTATTATAATAACCATAAACATCATGTAATCATCATCTAATTTTGAGGTCATGGTTAAATCAGATACCAAATTGGTGTATGAGACTCTTGTTTGTGCGTTGGAGATTTATTGTGTAGCTATTTGATTACAAAAGCTTTGGGGATGTGCATATTCTATATCCTCTAGATTCGAGTATGTGATCTCTTATGAAAAACACGTTTTTAACTTATTATTGTCAGACTGGCTCTCATTATGGGGATGAAGTGCTAGTTTCAATATGGCTCTAGTATAAATTTTATAGATGGTGCCACATTTTTAAAAGATAATTTACGTAATTCATCTCTGTAAATTGAACTCATAAATTATGAAATCAAATAATTTCTTAATTCTTTTCGATTATACATTTTAATATGAACTCTTTTCAATTATACAATTTAGTAATCAAATTAAATAGATTTGTTCCATATTTCTTTTTATCTTTCTTATGATTCCTAGTTCTCTTTGATACCATAATGAATGTTTTAGTAATAATGAATGGTAGGATAATGTGATAAAAACATACTATATCTAAAATAATATTACTAAAACTGATAAAGGCACTGCCTTGTTTATTCCAAAACAATTGGACTATCAATGATGGTGAATTTCATTATTTACCTTTTAGGTTTATTTCAAAATAATCAATAATATTAATTTTATTTATTCCAGAATCATCAGTGATATTAATTTTTCATCATAAACCTTGTTTGGCTAGAAGTTAATTTTTTTGTCATAAGAGTAGGCTAGCCTAGCAATCCAAAGCATAAATATGTTATTAGATGTTTCAATTAAAGTAAATTATGTGAATTTTTAAAATTAGAAAATGGTACAAAGAGAGTTGATGTAGAGTAATTTTAGTATTTAATGACAAAGTGAGAAAATTATTAATATACAAATAATCAATAATTATATTATTTGAGAGAGATTGTTACTTACAATTAATCAACGTTAAATTAATGCATAAATAGGTTATTAGATGTTTGAATTAATGTAAATTATATGCTTTTTTAAAATTAGAAAATGGTACAAAGAGAGCTGATGTAGAGTCATCTTAGTATGTAATGACAAAGTGGGCAAATTATTAATATACAAATAATCAATAATTATATTATTTGAGTAGGATTTTTACTTGCAATTAATCAACACTAATATAATAATATTGAATTTCATGAAAACAAAGAGTGACAATGTAATATAAATGTTTTATGTTTTTCACACTTTTGGGCATGTTTTTACAATGAGTTCTATTGAAGTTTGAGTAAAAATTTTGAAATTGCAAATTTTAGTTGTTAATTTGAATGTTTTAGGAGTATTTGAGGATGTTGAAATTGTAGATTTTAATGTCTGAGACTTCATAATTTAAATGGTTCAGGATACTTGAGGATGGTGATTTTATTTAGAGACTAAAAAGGATGTGATTTGATCATATGTAAAAGAGTGATTTACCAACAATTACATCAATAATTGCTGGAAAAGATTGAAAATCGTAAAAGTTTTAGACTAGTACAATTGGTATTTAATGAAAAAGTGATCAAATATTAATATAACTATAAGCAATAACTAATAATTATGTTATTTTGATTTGGATTTTATAACTGAAATTAAAATCAAATAAGAATAGCAATTCAAATTAATAATCATTTTTTTTTGAAAAGTAAACTTTAAATTGATAATCTATTAATATTAAATAATAATAATAAAATGTTATTATTAAATATATTTTTATTGAACAAAAATATAATAATTGCAGAATAGGACTTTTAGAAATTTCAATTTAAATTATTAGATATTTATTAGGTGGATTGCAGAATAGGACTGTTTAGAATTCAATTTAATTATTATAGTTATTAGGTGGATGTCAGAGAATTGATCTGCATGGAATATTCTAGAATATTCCAAAATAGATGTGTTTATTTTGAAAGAGTTTCTAGAATTATATTTTAATTATCAATAATTATTAGGATGTTAAAGAATTAATCTCCATGGAATGTTCTAGAATATTTTTAGTAGTATTAACACATCAAAGGTTGAAATTTGTTTTAAAAGTAGTTATGTTTTCTCTATATTTTTAATTACATTATTAATTAAGAAAATGTCATAGGAACAAGAGTCATATGAAATGAGTTATAAATTTTTGGGTCTATGGTATTGATAAGCCATGGAATTGTAACAATGTTTATTTATAAATTAAACCTCACCACGGTAAAGTGTGGGTGAAGCTCCATAGCTTGTTGACACTAGGGCATCTCATCACATGACGAGATCTTGTGATCTATTCACCAATATAGTTAAGGAACAAAAAGACCAACTTGTGGAGCTTTGTGGGAATGCACATTACGCAGTAGAGGGTGTGGGCAGCATTTAGTTCTAGTTGGCTTTCAAGAGTCCTATGAATGTAAATGAAATGGTGTATGTACCAGGAATTGAAAATAAAATCTCAGCTTTGGCCATGGAAGATGGGTACTAGTCAGGTTGAAGCGATATGATCCTAGCTTGAGGCGAGTAATTGGAGGCAGAGAGGGTAATTTGTACTTATTGAGAGGGCAACCAATACAAGCCCTAGTGCATGACAAAGACAACCTTTGTTAGTTGTAGCATAGGAGGATGGGTCACTTGCACTATAGAGCTTTACCATTGTTAAGAGACGGTCATTGGTCATTTAGAGCTTAATGTAGAGCATAATGGACTGTGCACGAGATGTGTATTTGGCAAGACTAATTTTCCAAGTAGTGAAATAAGGTCCAAGGGTGTGTTGGACTTTATTCATTTCGTTGTGTGTGGTCCTATGTCAGTGAAGTTTGTCACTAGACTTGCCATTACGTGACATTTATTCATGATTTCTATAGGAGGACATGAATATACTTCCTGAAGGCTAAAGATGAGGTCTTTGATCAATTCCAAGAATTCAGAGCTCTTGTGGAGAACTAGATGAGGAAGAAAATTAAAGTTCTCAGATTAGATAATGGGAAGAGTATACCTCCGAGATTAAAAGTTTCTGTAAGGAGGAAGGAATAAAAAAGGAGCTGATAGTGCAATATATTCCATAATAAAATGGAGTGGTAGAGAGGAAGAATAGGTCTATCATTGGAGAAACCAAGGCCATGATCCATGATTAGGATATACTTATGTTCTTGTGGGCCGAGTTGTGTAATACGACTGTGTAGTTACACAACAAGATTCATCACAAGGCATTGGAGGACAAGACTCTTGAGGAGGATTTCTCAAGAGGGAAACCAGAGGTGCACACCTTTGCATCTGTGGTAATCTAGTTTATGTTTACATACAATAAGATAAAAGGAATAAGTTGGAGGCCTCAGTAGAAATGAGCATTTTTGTTGGATATAATGAAACTTCAAAGGCCTATAGGGTCTACATTCCAACATAGAGAAAGAAAATGGACAATATGGATGTTATATTTGAGGAGGGTAGGACCTTTAGTAGGTCATGTAGGGTGGACCTAGTAGTGGCAAAGGATCAAGAGCTAGAAGCTTCGACGACTAAGGAATGACCATCAACACCACCAACATGCACACAATCTTTTCATCAAGAGGAGGTGATATGGACTGAGTAGGTTTTGAGGGATGTTGAGGAGAAAGTGAAGGCTTCTAACAACACTTTTAGGGAGAGTAGACCACTAAGGATATTTTTCAGTTACATGGCCTTGATGAGCAACATCAATGAGCCTAAGCCTTCTTCTTTTGAGTAGGTAGCAGACTAACATGTTTGGCGGTGTTATCAACTGGGTTGGTGGGGGTTGGGTTGTGTCAACCCTTCAACCCAGCGTACCTATTTCAAACTAGCTTTTGATTGGAAGTTAGCCCTTCCAATCTAAGAGGGCTCTCTCAATATTTATTTTTTTAAATATAGAAGGCTGACTCTGGTTTTTATGTGTTTTTTAAGGTGAAAGAGTGTGAGGACAACCACTATTGGGCATGGAGTCAATTAAATAAAAACAAAAACAAACAACACTGTTTTATGGAAGCTGAGGCATCTTTGGTTTACTAATGTGGAAATTGACATTCACAGTAATCACAACAAATTGAAGGAAGTTGGAGCAATGCAACATTGAATTCAAGCCCTAAAAACTAATTACAAAGGAGCATGATAGGATAGGATTGAAACCAGAATTAATCTCAGGTTAAAACATAGTATGCTGCAACTGTATTTTCTATTTATTGAAAACAATACAACAATGGTCTTCTCACTACATCGATCCCCCTTTTGCAGATTTGAAAATCTACATATTTATAAAGAAAAATCTCTTTACATAATTTGCCTCCTGGGCTAGATTCAACCAACAACTATGAGATCTAATAAAACCTTAAGCCTCCTTATAAGGGATTTTTTGTTACAACAGAGTTCGAATAAAAATGGGAGTCGTATGAACTGTTACAATAATTTAAAGTGCGACACTGTATTGGTGGAAACTCGAACATCTGGCTCTTCTAATTTGCTGTGCTGTTCGCTGTTGAAACATGCTAAAAATGCTTCGTTGTCTCTGTGTTTTGATGTCTCTTTGTTTCGTTGTCTTCTGTGTCTCACTGCCTTGTGTTCTCATGTTCTGTTTAATGACCATGCTGCTGAAGAAACGCCGAAAAGCATTCTTGCTGTCTCACAGAGCGGAAGCAGAATAAATACTTTAATATTCATGATTGGGTCGTTGATCCAAGCTTATTGACATCGCAATTGCAATACATGAGAGGGTCCCTTTAACATTGATTTATGATAATTCCGCCATTTTCAAGACATGGTAGTTTTATAGGACACATCACATAAAATATCACATTCGGGAGGTTCTCGCACATCGCAATGGCAAGTAGGAAAGGATTTCAGGGAATAAGAACTTTGACTATGCGATCGCTGATTGCGATATCGAAATCGGCAGGAGAAGGGCTATTGTAATGGGCAACAAAACATATATCTCAATTGGCAAGATTATGTGATATATTATATTGACTAAGAAATGAGTAATATACGATATCGACATAGATTTAAGTGATATGCGATATTAGCAACGAAGGGATTATTGCAATCGGTGATCGGAGGGATATCGCAATCGGCGATCGGAGGGATATCGCAATCGGTGATCAGATGAAATATTGTAATCAACCAGTGGAGGAGGACTTGGATATGATAATCGAAGGGAAGGGATATATGCGATATGCGATATCGATGACAAAGGGATATTGCAATGTACAATATCGCAATTGCAACTGGGAAAGGGGACGAACAGAGATGCATGCAAAGGAAAAACAGAAGGGTTGATAGTAATGTATTTTGCGGGTCTCAACTTTATAAAAAGGACTGTGACATATTATAAAGTATTTCAAAGGGGAGTGGGTCATGACTAGAGTTTGGAAAGGGTGAATGAGTTAGAAATGGGGAAACACCACTAGAGTTGGAATCAGTTATGGTTAGAGTTGGAATGGTGAATGTGGATGAAATGGGATGAGTGAGAGAAATGAGTTTTAGAGAATATGATAATTTATCGAAAACAAATAGAATGGATTTGTTCTTCCTCTGCAATCTCCAAATATAAAGCACAACAACCTCTTTCATAAAAACAACAAATAGATGAAAAGATCAGTGGTGGAAAACCTTGACTAATAAACTAAAAATATTTTTATGAGTTATTATGGATAACAGGAGGGATGCCATGGTGGAATCGTGAAGAATGATTTATGGGTGATTGTATCGAGGTTTGAGAGGAAGTTAATGGTCACTTTTTGATGGATCTACAAGATCAAACATGCAACAAATTGTAGTGTCGAGAATTATAAGGCGAGGTTTATGGTGAGAGGGTTCTCCTAGGGAGTAGACTATGAGGAGACTTTTGCTCATGTTTCCATATATGTAGATCATGGCAATGATTTCCATTACTTCAAAGATGGAGTGGAAGCTACTTTATATTGATGTGAAGACTACCTTAATGGGGTAACTAAAGAAAATGTGTATATTGAACAACCTCTAGGATTTCAGGGGCATGGGAGGGAGTCCCATGTTTGCAGGCTAAAGAAGGCATTGTATGAATTTACGCAAGAATCTCGAGAATGGTACTCAAGGATTGATGGGTACTTGCTTAGCATGAGATTCATCAAGAGTGAGGCATATTCCTACTTTACAATGTACTTATTGATGATGAGTTTCTCATCTTGGTGCTCTATGTGGATGATTTCTTTCTGACAGGATTTGAGAGGCTCATAGTGATGTGTAAGGAGGACCTTGCTTCGAAGTTTGAGATGCAAGGGATGAATCATGATGACGATGCATTACTTTTTGGGTTTGGAGGTGTGAAAATAGTCATGCTAAATATGCCTTAGGCATGAAAAGCATGAAATTAATATGCTTAAGAGATTTGGGATGGAGAATTGTAGGCTGACGTCGACACCTATGATTACAAACTTGGAGAAGATTAATGATTCTGAGAGTGAGTTGATGGATCCCACTTCATACAAGCCGCTAATCAGGTCCTTGATATATCTGGTCAATACTATACCATATATTTGTTATGCTGTGAACACACTCAACTAATTCAAGGTGGAGCAGAGGGTGGTCCATTGGGTCGTAATGAAACATGTGCTCACTTATCTTTGAGGTACAATGGAGTATGGACTAAAGTATGTTAGATCTGGAGTACAATTGCAGGGCTACATAGATTCAGATTGGGTTAGGAGTGGATGGACAAAAACTGTTGCTTTAGTATTGGATAAAACTACGATCTCATGGTTTAGCAAGAAATGGAACTCAATGCTACTAAGCTCACTAGAGGCCGAGTACATGGTTGCGAGTCAGGTGAGTTGTGAGGCTATATGTCTTCAAAAAATTATCTCAAGGTTGTTTGGTCTTGAAATAGGGTCTACGATGATTAACTCTGACAACCAAACTTGTATCAAGCCTTTTGAGAATCTAGTGTTTCATGACAGCTCCAAGCACATAGAGATTAGGTACCACTTCATCAGAGACAAGGTCTAGAGGGGTGTTGTGAGATTGTAATACATATCCATAGATGAGAAGGTTGCAAATATTTTCATTGTCCTTTATGAAGTGGAAGCTTGTGTTCTACAGGGACATGCTGTGGATGGTGGAAAATATCTTCCTTGCTAGGAGGGAGTGTTGATTTTGTAACTTCACAAGGTCTTCTAAATAAGATAATGTCTTTCATGTAGGATAATACGTGCTCTTTAGCTGGTTGTTTGAGAGGAACAACTAATATGATTTCTTTCCTAAGTCTAGTTGAGGAAAAACACATTAATTAATTTAATTTATTAATATTGGCTAATTGAGAAAATTTCCAAGGATAAATATTTAATTATACAAGTAACTTAGATCTAATCTTAATCTTTGAGTGGTTTAGGATTTAATCCTAGTTGTATATCACTTTGGAGATTAAGGGTTATGGATTTTTCTTAATTTGAAATTATAAAGGGAGCTTAAGAAAGATTCCAACAAACTTGTGAGAGCTAATTGCAGGTTTGAGATGTTAAAGACACATGGAACGAGTTGCAAAAATTTACTGAAGTGCAAATATAGTGATCAACCACATGTGGGAGGCCTAATAGGTTGTTTTTTTATGTGGGAAGGAGTCATGTGGTTATTCATATGTGGCACGTGTGGGAGGAGATTGTTGTTTTTTTATGTGGGAAGGAGTCACGTGGTTATTCATATGTGGCACGTGTGGGAGGAGATTGTTGTTGCTGGATTTTTTTTAGATATTTCTAGGTTTATTTTTGCTGTAATTTCTGTGTTTCCAAGGGCCAATTTTTGTTGTAAGGGAGCCCCTATTTTTTCAAAGAACAATTTAATGAAGGGGATTTTGTTTGGAGCAATTTCATTATGTTTTGTTTTTGTTTTTTCATAATTTATTTTCTGCAAAACTCAATGTTATTATTATTTTTTAAGTTAAAAGGTACCAAACTATTTATTGTCTATAGTTTTTACATTTTATTTTAGAGTAGAAAATATATTTGCTAAGTTAAATTAATTTATGGGGATTAGATAGTTGTACGAAACTTAAGTCTAAACCTAGTACTTATAAATTAACAATAGGGTAGAAGGAAAACTTCCAAACAAAGCAATGGTACCTTAGAGAGAAGGTAGAGGAAAAATTTCATCACCTCATCTAGTAAAATATTTTGGAAACCAAACTTCTCCCAAAATAGGGAGGCAATATCTAGAGTGGATCATTATATTATTTGTTATCTACCTCGATGATTTAATAGTGGAAAAAATGGAGGAATAAGCTTGTAGGGTCACTTTTACAAGTGGCCCTAGTTTTTAAAATAGGGGTTTGAAACCTTAAAAGGCCATTTTAAGGCATTATAAAATGTTCTTGGGGAGAAAAATATCCCATTTAGGCAAGGATATTGTGAATTATTCTACGTTTAAATTCCTTTACAACGAACAATTGCTTCAATTGGAGTTCATATGCAAAAGTTATGCCTTTTTTAGGTTTATCTATAGTGATTGACCACAATTATTTGAGAAGATGTCGTTTTAGCCCCCATTACTGATGAAAAAGGGGTTGGCCACTTGGAATATAAAAATATTCTATAAGGTTTAATGTTGTAACTCGATTTGAGAGTTGAGGAATTCAAACATGACCCCTAGTCAATTATCGAGTCGTGTTAAAACTGGGCCTTTAGGAGGAGAAGGGGGTTCAATTCTATTCAACAATATCTTGTTCCATAGTAGAGCAAAGAAAATAGGAGTGGGAGCGGGATAAAATAACAAAGTGAGTTTGTGTCTATAATATCCTAACAATTCAGAGGGCTCAAGTATCTCCATAAATATTGCCTTCTCCTTTGTACTTGTATTTTTCCATTTCAAAGAAAAATGAGAGACCCTCCAGCTGGGTTTTCTCCCATAATGTCTTCCTAGAGAAAATCCTTGTGTTTGCAATGGTTGATGTGTGATTTTATTTTTTTATTCTCTATTTTTTCATTTTATTTATTTCATGGGTAAACAAGAAATTAGTAATTATCAAATCTGGAATCTAAAGGAATTTAGCTTTCATAGTATATATTTTAGTTTATTTTTATCAGATCTACTGTGATGAATTGTCCAATGGAATATCCAATGTAGTTTAAGGACCATATTGCTATCAAAGCTTGGTTCCCTTGACGAATCTTGTGGGATCTTGTAGGGCTTCCAAGAATCAATATAAGCAAAAATTCGCGTAATACTAGCCACGAATGATGAGTTTGTTTACAATAATTTTGATGTGATAGAAAAGAAATTTGCGACGATGGAAGCGTAGCTCACTAATATTAGTGGAAATGCCAACCTCCTTACGGTGGATCTATGAAGAAAGCTTCAAATAAAAAATGATGGAGGTTCCAACACAAAGGCTAGATTGAAGGGAAAATCAGGGGATAATGAAGCCCTAAATAATGACTCAAGGAAAGAACCCAAAAAGGAGAAGCCAAGTTTGTTTGGTTTTACCCTTCCACTATCCATGTTCAAGATGGAAGTGAAGGTAAACATAAAGTTGTACCAGGGTGAGATTGATGCCCTAAAATTGAATCACTAGTTGCAAAAATTAGAAATATATGTTAGCGTTCACCACATAAATAAGTAGTAGGAAATATCATTTACTAGATTGAAGTTATAGGACCATGCTCTAACCTAGTGTGAAAGCAGTATGGAGACACTTCGGTTGGATGGTGATCCACCAGTAACTAAGTGGGAGGGATTTAAATGCATCATAAAGTCTTAATATACCCTTTTGGGTATGTAGAGGACCAATGGATCTGATGACACTAGTTCAAGCCATGGTAGGGGAAATGTGTAGAGGAGTATGCGACTGAATTTAGGAAGATGGCCATCATGTTGGGTATATTTCCCAAGATCCCATATGTAGTCTCGTTGAAGGTACTTGAAATCTGTCAGCCAAGGGGGTCTCCTTGATGTGAAGCCCCAATTAGACCTCACACCCTTTGGAGTAGGAACCGCAACTGGAAATATGGTCGATTACCATCATCCTTAGGCATTTCCTTGGTTGCAAATATTAACATAAAATGTTATACAAACATTCTTTGAAAAAAGCAATTAAGATGACACTGTGAGGCATACAATTTCAATGTATATAAGGTACTTTCACGACAATAAAAGAGAGAGTGAACCTATAGAAGAAAATTAATAGTACTATCCTAAAAGAGACACACAAGAGCACAAGAGGGTTGTTGGTTAACTTTCAAATTGTTTCATAAGACAACCATGATCATGAAACCAAATAAAACACACCTTCAATAAGGTAAGTACAAAAGCCACCGAAATAGTTCAATTTCCTTAGTACATGTGAAAAAAATACACGCTGCAAACATATAAATGACAGTCTTACTATATCATGATACATGCATGAAAATTTGTTGGCTCAAATAGATTCATATATATCAAGTTCAAGTGCTAATATATACGTACAATGCTGCCACACTAGTCGCAATAGTGGAACATTAAGTCACCATTTGCTCATCCAATATAGATCTTCTCTCCTATGCCAATTCTAGAGATGAAAGGTTGGAAGTTCATGTCCCAAAATGTCCTTTTTCTTGAGTTATGAGCATGTATTTAGAACAAATGAGGTGACTCTCCACCTCCTATGTGACTCTTGACATCCCTCATGAACCTTGAGCTTCTACAATGACTTTTCGAATTCTTACATGACCTTTGAGATTCTATTTGACTTAAGAACTCAATAGTGACTCTTCATATTCCGTGTGGGACTCTTGGTATTCCACATGTTTACATTTTCTCATTTTGGGAAATTATACAATTACATTCCAAAAATGAGGTGGAAAGACACTATGACACATGTGACTCTTGTACAAGCCATGAATTGGAAATGATGACATGGAACTTCATGATAATGTAACATTTCCAAGCTACTCTTGCTACTTTCTCTTCATCTTCATGATATATCTTTCATATGCTTTGTCTTCATCCTCCAAGGGGTTGATTGATATGGAGTCTTTATGCAATCCTCATCTTTGATCTTTTGTTATAAGCTAGTGTCTCTTCATCTTCTTGCTCAATGAATTATTCATGGTTCCATATTCACAAGTGTCTTGGAGCATACTCTCATTCTCTTCCTCTACAAGTATCATCATGTCATGTTAAGATATAGTACTTGCAAGTGAAATCCACTCATGACAAGACGAAAATAGTCTGAAAATTTGCTAGTCTAACTTGTTTCGTGAAAAACACTAGTTGACCTGGAACTTGGTACTGGACTAGAAGGAAGGCTCAGGGATTATACAATGCATAGTTCTAGAGGGTAGGAGTAAGGGACTGAGGTTGCAACTATGAAATACGAAATTCTAGAGGCTTGAGAAGGTGGATTGTGCAATTGTGGGTCATAGTGAGGAAATCTTTCCCATTATGATTGCACAATGCATAGTTCTAGAGGGAAGATAGGAATCTAGATTGCACAGTTGTGTAGTTCAAAGAAGCTGAGAGAGACTGCTGGATGCAACTACACAATGCACAGAAAGAGGCTGACTAGAGGGTTAAATTGAATAGTTCAGGGGAACAAGAGGTTGATCTTGAACATCGTGATTGTGCAATGAAAAGTCCTTGGAGGTTGTGACTGTGATTTGCGTAGCTCCAAGAGGGAGGATCAAATTCTTGTTCCCTAAGACTACGTAATGCGCAGTTTAGGGAGGCAGTTTGGAAGGAGGTTGACTAGAGAAGGATCAGTGGTTAAAAATGACTAAATATGGGACCAAAGAGCAGAGAGATGGAACCAGAAAATGACTTGACCATTATCACACATTTATAGATGATCAACTACTCAACAGGGAAGGAATTACCATCCACAATCGACATGTCCTCTTAATGTGATGACCAAACATCATTCTCCTCCAAGTACGACACTTAGAGTACACTTTGCGATGATAGTGACAACACTAGTATGAAAATGCACAAAAATTAAGAATGAGTCTAATACATGTCTATATGATAGATATGACCCATTGGTACCAAATCTGGCTCTTGAAATGAAACATAGCTCTGCTATTTACAACGTGCAACACTGATGATACATTTTGTGATGCAAGGGACGACACTAGTGAAACAATGCTCAAGACTTTGGGAATGTGTCTAATGCATGTATTTATGATAGATAAGACATAATAACTTAGGAGAATGCATCATGACTTTCCTTTAGGAATGTACAAATGACTTTGATTAGAGATAACACTTCTCTAACCAAAGTATGACACTTGCAACAATAAGAAAAATGTGAAAGCGCCACTTGAAAAAGATAAAGAAAGTAAAAGAGACACATGCTATAGCGTATAGGACATAAAACAACCATTTGTATAAGTGAAACCAAGCGAAAATGACAATCACAAAGTGAAAGTGACACTAATGGAAACAAAAGCGCACAAATGCTGCAATTGAAAAAACTCACCCGAGAGATGATACGATCACAATCGAAAGTGAATGGAATGTAAATATTGGGATTTTGCACTGACTGTCAAAGAGAACTGCACATTATCTATCTCTAGGAACTGCGCAATCACTATCCTTAGAGATTGCGCAAGCACTATGAGTAAGAATTGCGTAGTTCTTGACTTTCTAAGGTACATATTGACTATTGGGCGTGCTTGAAAGAGATGCACTTGTGAGTGCATCGAAATCTAAGCATGTGTAAGCAAGTGATTTTGACATTTAGAATCTTAGAAAAAATCAATCGACCATGACGTGTCTACGAAAGATTAAGGAGAGATATATCATAGGATGACAAGTAGGCTCCAAAATTTAAGTGTAAGCAAAATTTTGGAGGGTGTTTGTCACGACGACAACACTTGGTGACACACTGGTATAACTCAAGCTTCTCTACTTAGGTTTACCTTTAAGTCCAAGGTATTAGTCTTTTAGGAAGTATTCATTCACCATATGGATTACCTGGGCTTCCTCATTTGACCTGGCTATGGATATGGTCTCCTCTATTCCTGCTCTCTACTAAACACATTTAAAAATCTTGTAAAGTCACAATTGTTTCGATTTGGGAGAGGGTAATATATAGTTACTATTTTAGGATGATCAAAGTATGAGTTTTCATCTCTGGTGTTTCTCCGCTGCCAATAGGCAATATCTCGATGAAGTTACTTGCTTCACCTCTCTACGAAGGAAGCCTTTCTCTTCTTTCACCCTTTATTTATTTTATACATAGAACTGTGCTAAGGCACTTACTATTTCACTGGGGTAGAAGAGGGATATTGAATTATTGAGACTAGGAGAGATTGTTCCTTTAGATACATGTATATATACCTCTGATATTGGTTTTCTCGCTATTGATTTTCACCTTTCAATTCTCTACTCAATTGGATTATAAGGAAAATATTATTCAATTACAACACCATGTCAAGGGATGAGGATGATAAAATATATGTAGGCATCATGGTTCAACTTATGAATTTCCATTCGAATGGATCATATTTTCCATTTAGATATCATTGAATTGAAAGGATATGTAAACTCAAGATAGAGAAAAGGATACCATACAAACCAAGCATTGTTCATCATCACAATCGCCCTTTTCAAGTTTCCCCACATTGTATTTTGAACCAAACGGGAGCATCTTTCATGCACAGTCTTAATAAAAGGAATCATGGCAAGGCATAACATGAAGACAAAGGAAAGGCGGCATGAAAGGAAACCTTAACCAAAAAGGAGTGTGGGAAACAAACAAAGCAAACAAACCAAATGCAAGGACCAATGCAAGGTAAAATGTAGGGTCACACAATGCAACTAGAGGTATTAAATGAACCGAAACCTACTCCTAATCTAATGCGCTATAAGGGTAGGGCTAAGTGTCATGGAATTTCCAATGTATCCACCATAACCACTTCCAACTTGCATACACAAACATGTGAACCATTAAAAGCAATATAAAGCATGGTGTAAGAGTAAATATAACAATTTGAAAATCTTGCCCAATGAATTGAAGGTCTTGCTTATCAACATAAAAATTGGTCATAATAACTAAATTTAACCAGTCTCGAGCTTTACTTTGTTGATTGAAATGACGATCATACAAACCTTTAAGGTTGCTCGTCAATATACATTCATTCATGTTTCCATTTTTTGCAAACATCAAGAAAGATCGAAGCACATTATTTGCGATAGAGCTTGCCAAGTAAGAATGGTCTAACCATTCAACAATTGGATCTTGATATTCAAAACAGCAAATTTGAAAAACTCGAGACTGGAAAGAAATGAATTTTTGATCAACGCATTAAAATTGCAAAGAGGATCTTTGTAGGGGATATTTGATCTGATCTTGTCCAGAAATATTTTCAATATGGTGTGTACTTGACATGACCATCAACTCACGTTGAAGTGTCTGAATTATCCGACAAGCATCTGAATTGTGAAATGATAAGCCATAAATATCACTAGGTTCAAGAAAACCAACAAATATCATTAGGTATGCTAATAGGAAAATGGTTAATCGAGTGATCGTTGTTAGAACCAGTATTAAGATCAAATTGGTGACTATAAGATCCTTGATTCTCAATTGGTTCCTTTTGTATTTGACTAGACACCATGACAATGATATGAAAGCTTAAGGGATTAAAGACAATTGTTAACATTATAAATCCAGGAAACTAATTAGGATATTGTTGAAGCCCCGAAAATCGGGTCTACAACAAGGGGGATACCCACCCGGTCCGGACCTTGGTTGGCAGCTCCTTTTCCATTTGGTATAGTGGGTCCGACTGGGGATATGGGACCAGTTTCCCAATTTATGTGTGTGTGTGAAGGATTGATATTTATGGTCTAAAAGTTCCTAATTGAGATGCTCTAATTCTAACTCTAATCTAATGATATGAAATTGTATTCTAATAAACAAAACTATCTAATTCTACACTAACCCGGGGTGTAATCCTTCTGTTATGCGATCTAAAAAGATTTCAGATAACAATCGGTAATAAAGATCATTCAATGTTATGAGAAAAGAATTCAATATAGATAAACCACTTCGTATAAGAAGTTAGACGAAACAATTGTGAAAAACATATCGCATAATAAGCTATCCATACATTAAGCATAAATAAATAGCTATCACCATACAAAAGTGCCAAATGATAACTCAAGCATTCATGCATTAATATATAAACAACTGAACTTGAATATCACTCTAACATAGAGGCAGAAATAGTTAAGAGATAAAAGTACCATTTATAACTAGTTCTACTCATGAGCTTCAAGCGATAATGATTTATCTCTTCTTAATCCAACATACACTAAGAGTACAGAAGTGCAACACCAGTAGCAGATATTAAATGCAAAAATCAATAAATCCTGTTCCATTCATTCATCAAAACCTCCTCGGAGGGTGCAAAAGTGCATGTTCTGAGGACAAGTTTTTGATAAATTTTTGGACCCTTCTCTAAATGCATGAGAAGGGTTTAAATACTACTAATCTAAATCTAAAAATAACTTATTTACAAAAATGTAGGATACGGTTTAAATGACCGTCCTTTTTATAGGCAAAAGTAAAGCAAAATTAATACTATTATTGAATCTAAACTTAACAACTAACTACGTCTGTATCTAATCCTTGAAATCACAAGCATTCAACATTTGCTTGAGTAGGTTCGGCTGGCTGACTTCAGACTTCAACTGTCCTGTGAAAACAGAATCAGCAACAGCTGGCGCCATCTTTTCAGCAGAATTCATGATGCATTTGAGGGTCATACACTGGCTATGTGGTTTTACCAAATACGCCCAGTAAGAATCCCAATTTAACTTAGTTAATCTCTTGATTGATTCTAACTTTTCTTGAGCCTTCTGTCTCCAGTCTGCTTGCAATTGTTGTACATATGTGCATACCATATTGAAGATATTTCAGACAATTACTACTAGTTTTAGGATTCAAGTTTTACTTTTTTACCTCTAGCGTTCTTTTTCCAAATTTCTGGGCTTACAGGTAGCTGAGCAATTAGAGGCTTTCCATTTCAAGAAGTTTTACCCAGCGATGCTGCTAATCGCGCATCGGAAACTGCCTCCGTTTCTTGATTCGGGCTTCCTTGGTGCGATTTTGGCCTCTTGTGCGCTTTTTTTTAGTGGATGTAAAACTCAAATTTTGTGAAAAATAATAATTCCGTAAGTTCTTGACCCAGAGTCTTAAATTGTCTGTTCCTTATGTCTGCGCTTTCCAGTACCCATTTAATCATATCTGTGTAGGGGAGAATTTTGGGCCTTGCCACTATCCGGTGCAAGAATGAACAAGCTAAATTTTCAATTGATGCTTCAGAAGATCCTTGTGAACCAGCAATAGCCGTAACCTTCGTCACCTTGGGATTTTCTTCTTCAAGTAAATTATACATGCCTTCCCAAATCGTGATACCAGCATCTCTGTTACAGGCGGTGTCTGTATATAGGGGTGTCATTTCTTTATCCTCAGAGCTCGGAGCTTTTCCTTTCTTCCCCATGATATCCTGTGTACTACTTTGTATAATTCTTTGTTCTTTGTTCCTGCAGTTTACAAGTGAGGTGAGATTAATGGTAAGGAAAGGTGATGGGAAAGCTTTTTAAATGCCGAAGACATAAAAATTATACCACCTTACGTGAAATGACTCTTTGATAAGCGCAAAACCATATTTCATTAACAACTGGAAACTAACTCATTAATTAGCATTAAAGCGCATAACCAGGTCTCGGTTCATGGAAAAAGTTTTCTCGTATAATGAGGCTGAAATATTCGTGATGAAGCGATTTTGCAATTTGGTTTGTAATATCGCAGATCGCTATCTCGCATTTTCGTGATACCATTCTGCCGTTCTATCGTAATATCGCCCTGCTGCTTTGTCGCAATATCGCTATATCGCAATATCACAATATCGCGAGAGCATGACATATGACAATTTTCTGTTAAAGTGATTTCTGCGAAATGTGATTTTGCGATATGCGCTATCGCATATCGGCATTTAATATTTTTCAACGTAAGCGGTCTTTGATGCATGCGATGCGATGTGTATTTTTTAATATGTAGTCTCGCATCACGATCTCACAATCTCAGAATTTGGCTTGAAAGGAGGTATCCTATTGTTCCTTTTGCGATGCGATCTTTCTTAAGGAGCGATTTTAACTTACCTTATCATGAAACTTAGGATTTTTAGATTTTTTCAAGGATATTTTCCTAAGTTTATGATGGAAAGTTTTATTGAAAAGGAAATGCAAGCACTGATTCATTTTTAAAATTTGTTGTCTAAGAGTCCCCACTTGTTTAATATTAGTAATAACACTAAATAAGAAGGGGGGTTGTTGGTGGCCACAACAATTGGTGATTCACTTTGAAGAACCAGTTATCTCTGCTTTTCTTTTGAATTTTCTAAACTTCCAAAACAAGAAATTTTCCGGAAAGTTAAACTTTATTATAGAAAGATAAAGTACATTATGCTTTTTCCTATCAATGATATTTTGTTTCTTCTATTTTCAACTTTGATTATTTACTCCCTCAAGCTAGTCTTTGTATCTACATCAGTCATCAATTGGTTTATAAAGATAAAAATAAAGTCTTCTCTGTAAATCAGTTTTGAATATGCTCATTTGTCGTAGGTAGAGCCTCTGCTGCCAGCAGGCATTCATAGCCCCGACAGGGTTACCTGTTACCCAACAATGATCCTGTATCCTACTTAGAGAAATATTCAATTTTCAAAGAGAAACCCATATCCACACTTTTTTCTTTCATTTTCTTTTTTACCCTTAAAGAACAATGTCTTGGTTTGATAGCCAATTTATGACACAGTCATTCACTTGATTTATAACTTTGCTGAACAAGCTGGCTCGTGATGAGACCCCTTGTCTTTTGATTGCAACAATCTTGAGTCATTGCCCTGTTGTGGTATGCAGCATTGGCAAAGTCAGCAAGCTATAATATCTATGATCATGATAAGCCGGCTCGTGATGAGACCTTTTACTCTTTAAGTTAAAGTGTATCATTCTTTGAGCGTTGTAGTTTCCTAGGTGGGAAGGAAGTCATTGTTTCCTTAAGATAGCTCTGGACGACAATGGTAGAGTTTTTGGAAAGAGATTTTATACAGAGAATCTTCATTTTTGTTATTGATACCTTTCACTGTACTGATATAAAACAATTTCCCACTAAAGGTCGTTTTCATCAAATTTTACAAAGTTGAAACTAGTATCATTTCTAGGTTAGAGTCTTTTTAACTGTATCTTTGAATAATAAAGATCAATTTTCTAAAAGATTTTCTATTAATACAAGCGAAAAAACAAAATCTGAAAGAGAATTGGTGTCTTTTTCATAAATCCCTAATGTAACCATTCACAACTGGTTTTATTGTGAAAATAAAAACTAATTTACAAAATAGAAGAATGATCTTCTAAGGAAAATATTTCTTGAGGATCTGTCTGTTAACAAGTAAAGAATCTCTTTTTCCTTGGACGGACCTATGACTTCTATGATTTGGAAAGGGCCAAGCCACATTCGTTGAAATTTTGTATGTTTCCCTTTTTATTCATGAGCCTTGTCCCATTTTAAAACTAGATCTCCCATATGAACGTCTTTTCTGGTCATCATGTTTGAATCAAAAGAGGTTTTTACTAATGCTTGATGATGAGCGTGAGTTCTTTTGGCCTGTTCTCGTTGTTCTTCTAACTTAACTATTTCCATTTGCCTTAGTTGTAAGGAGGATGTTGGTACTTCATCAATATATTGAACTAAGGACAGAGAGGGAATTGCTAAATGAGTGGGAAGAACCACTTCTTTCCCATAAACTAAATTGAATGGAGAAGTGCCGATGGAGGCTTTCTGCGTTATTCGATCTGCCCATAAGGCATATATTAAAGACTTATGCCAATTTTTATGATTTTGGTCAACTGTTTGCTTGATAATCCTGATTAGGTTTCTATTTGTAGACTCAACTAACCCATTTCCCTGTGGGTAGTAATTGGTAGAATATTTCAGTTTGAAACCCCTTTTGAGTGAAAATTCAGTCATTTCATTACCAGAGAAATATGATGCATTGTCAAACATTAAAGCGGAAGGCAACCCAAACCTGGTGATTATAAATTGATCTATGAACTCGATGATATGTTCAGCATTAGCCGTCTTGAGTGGAACTGCTTCTACTCATTTAGTAAAGTAATCTGTTGCTGTAAGGATATATCTATGCTATTTAGAAGAGTGAGGAATGATCTCACATGTTATATCCAATCCCCACTGATCGAAAGGTTTCCCAATGTTGACTGGTTGTAACGGCAAGGATGGTTTCTTTTGTTTCCTGGCAGCGGTTTAACAGAATTGACATTTTCTCACGTAGTTATGTGAGTCTTTGAATAATGTTGGCCAGTAATAGCCTGCGCGTAAGATTTTATGTGCAATAGCGTCTCCAGCATAGTGTCCGCCTGCTAGCCCATCGTGGAGTTCCTGCAAAACTTTTTCAGCTTCAGATTTCTCAAGACATCTAAGGAGAACATAATCATAATTATTCTAAAAAGAACATCGTTCACAAGTTGATATTGTTTGGCTTTCAGCCTTAGAGCTCTTTTCTTGGTATGATCGAGGTTTGAAGGAGCATATCCATTCTTTAAGTAATAAGTGATATCAACATGACTCAACATCGTTTAGGCTTACCTCACACATTTGTATCTCTGCAGATGGAATTTCAGACATAAGCGATGCTCCAACTAGAATTTTGCAAAAGCCTTGACCTTTTACAATACTTGCTGGTTTGATTTCTACATCGTATTCCTGTAAGGCAGTAACCCAATTGGCTCTTTTCTCACCCACATCCTTTTGTACTAAAATATTTCTTACCGCTGGAAACCGTACTATGATTTTCGTATGGGTTTTAAGTAGAAAGGGTTTGAAATATTTAATTGCTTTGAAAACAGTGTAAGCTTGTTTCTCCACATCTAAATAATTTAATTCAGCCCCCTGTAAATTTGAACTGAAGAAAGCAATTAGAGCTTCTGCCTTTTCTTGATTTGCTTGAGTGAGTATCATAACATATGATCTATCAAAGGCAAATGTATATAAAAAAAAGGTTCTGAATAATTTGGAGTTGCTAAATATGGAGCGTTAACAATTGCTTGTTTGATCAAATTGAATGCCTCATATTCGTCTTGACCCCATTTAAAAGTTTGAGTTCTTTTTAATCATTGCTTGTAAAGGAGACACGATTCTTGAAAAATCTGGAACAAATCTCTTTACAAAGTTAATCTGGCCAAGAAAATATTGCATGGATTTCTTGTTGTGAGTAGGGGTATTTCAGAAATCTCCTTGATTCTATCAGGATCAATGTTAATTCCAGATTTTGACACTATGAACTTGAGAAGTTTTCCTTCACTTAACGTGAAAAAAGATTTTTTTGGGTTAAGTGAAATTCCATACCTTTGACAACGTTGGACGATTTGTTTTAAATCTTTAAGATGATTGCTTCATTTCTTGGAATATACAGTTATATCATCTAAATAGATTACCACAGATTTATTAACTAAACCTTTGAATGTGATCTCCATGGCTCTCTAAAATGTAGCACCAACATTGATCAGACCAAATGGAATCTTTTGATATGCATATGTGCCCCATTTAGTTCTGAATGTGGTTTTCAATTGATCATCGGGATGTACCAACACCTGATTGTACCCTGAGAATCCATCCAAGAATGACATTAATTCTGATCCCGCAACTGCCTGTAGTATTTGTTCCATGGGAGGAAAAAGAAAATTATTCTTTTGGCAGGCTTTATTAATATTTCGAAAGTTAATACAGATTCTGATTTCTCTGTTCTTCTTTCTAACGGGAACCATATTGGAAACCCATTTAGAGTGTCGAACGAGAAAAATTATTTTGGCTTTCAATAACTTAATGAGTTTAGATTTGATCTGGTTTTCTAGGTTGGGATGGATCTTTCTCAACTTCTGTTGGATAGGTTTCTCATCGTCTATCATTGGAATAGTATGTTGGATGATGGAGGTGTCATATGTTTTGAGTTCATCGTAATTCCAAGCAAAGACACTTTTGTATTGTCTCAAGAGACAAATATATGCTAATTTTTCTTCAGGAACTAGACCAAGGCCTAGGTTGATATTTTGTGGTTTGGTATCAGTTCCTAGATTTACTAATTCGTAGTTCAAAGTTGAACTTTGGAGTTTTGAATTGGTAGATCTTTTAAACCGATCTTTCAAATCATAAAGGTCTTCTAACTTGAATACTGACTTAGGTATAACATTATTAGTGCTATCTTGTTGCAATTGTTGGTCATGTTGGTCTTCATCGATTATTTGATTGGTGTAGGATCCTTTAGATGTGAGGAAACTCGCACTATCAGGATCGTCATTGAAAATCCTGCAATTGGTAATGTTATCAGGAATCGAGGGTCTAAAAATTAATTCAATTAAAAATCGATCAGGGCTAAAATCCTCTGAAGGAATGAGCTTGGAAGCTACATTAGCCAAGAGGTCTGCACTAGCATTCTGGATTCTGGGAATTGATGAAATATTAAATGCTATAAAGTGTTTAGTCAGATCTTGAACTAAAGATTGGTAATGTTTTAAATGACCTGATAAACATGTATAGTATTACGTGCATGTCTGATTACAATTTCAAAATCTTCGAAAATTTGAAGGTTCTTGACGTCTAATCCGATTGCTTTGCATAACCCTTGGACTAAAGATTCGTACTCCCCAGTATTGTTGGTGCAATCAAATTCAAGTCTACAAGTTAGCATGGTTTTATTTCCCTCTGGACTAATTAACACACATCCTGCTCCTGCTCCTTTGTTAGATTTAGAACCGTCAAAAAATAACTTCCAAAATAAAGATTTATTTACAGGACTATCTATAAAATTGATACATTTAGAACTATCTGTCTGAGAGAAATTTTCTACTTGAGATAAAACATAATGTTCTAAGTAAGTTGAAGTATGAGCATTAAAATTTGCAACGAAAGAATCTATTGAGTAGTTGCCAATGATGTTATTGCTGTATGCTATTGGTTCATTCTCTCCTTCCAGTTCTGTTACTATGAATTTCTGATGGCTTTCTCGGTCAACTTTTATTTGATTTGGTTTACCATTGTAAGGGAGCCATATGTGCGACTAGTCAGTTACAAAGTATCCATGAAGTTTTTCTGACCAATCTTTGCTAAGAATTAAGCCATAAAATTCCGGAATATTAGCAACTAGAATGTCGATAACTTGACATACCTTTGGGTTGGATGACAGCCTTATGGTAACCTTATTTAATTCCCCAATCACTTCGACTTGCGATCTATCTAGCTGGACTATGCGCACATCATATTTTTGCAGTTGAACGCTCAATTTTGTACATATTGACTTTGGTAAAATATTCGATTAAGTTCCAAAATCTACTAAGCAATTATGTACATTTTTATTGAAAATTTCATAAGTAAGAAGGAATGGGTGAGTATGAGATATAGATCTTCCTTCAATCAAGGCGATGTCGTTTGGGTCAACTTTATTGATCACATTAGTTGGAGGTCTTCCCATGTCGTGAGAAGCTTGAGAAATTACAGCGGCGGGCAAAGGTGCAACTGGTACATCATGTAACTCTTTCAAGAGTATATTCTGCTGGTGTTTTAACTCACTCAATTCGTAAAGAGTGATGTTGGCCCTAGTCTTTTTCATGTCTTCGATGATATTGTACTCCATTTCATCTAAAGCGATCAACGTTTTAGATGGAGTTGATGAATCTGTTTGGACTGGGCTAGTTTGAGTCACTTTAGCTTTTGTTTTCTTGGCTGCGACTTTATCCTTAGTCATCGAGGTTGTGCTCTTTTGCTTAGGGGTAGGTTGACGAGGATCAAGTTGATTTCTACTTCGAGTGCTAATCGGGGATGCCTCTTGATCCTCTTCATCTGGGAGGATGAAATCCCACATACCTTGTAACTCTACAACTTCTTCTTCGTCGGTATGTTCTTCAGTAGCGATTTCCTCTTCTTCTTCTTCTTCTGATTCAGCACTTGTAATAGCATTTGGGGGCTTTGAATTAGTTGGTGGGTTTCTTTTAAAAGGTCTGTACGACTTCTTAGAAGAAGTTTCTGTCACTTGTTTCTTAATGTCAACCATTTCGTTAGACATGGTCTTCAAAACTTTTTGCAATCCTTCTAAATCGAATGGATCTTTCGATTATTTTTTCTTGGGATCTTCCTTGAACGTAACCTTCTTGGATTTTCGTTCTTCTATCACATTTTTGTTTTCTAGGGCAATAATACGTTTCTCTGCTGCTATTGCTTCTTTCATATTTTTTACTAAAGTTGTTTTATTAGCCCTGTTAACAAAGATTTCTATGTTTGATGGTAAATCAGTGATATACCATTCACTTCACACTTCTTCGCTAGGCTTGGAAGCAGTAGGAATTTTGTTTAACAGTTTATTGAAATGTGAATTGAAATCTTTGATCGGTTCTTTTGACTTGGCCCTAAGGTTAGACAGGTCGTTGATCAATGTTTCCATAGACCTATCATCACCAAACTTAATAAGGAATTGTTCTTGGAAGATATCCCAACTAGTGATAGATCCAGATGGTAATGAAAAATACCATGATCCGGCTGTTCCTTGAAGAGTATAAGGAAAAAGTCGAACGACAACATCTTCATTGGTAACTCCATTAAGATTGATGCATATCATAAAGTTATTTATATGCTCTTTTGCTAGCATACCTGCTTCAGGAATAAAATTAGGCAGCCATTTTTCAGGATGGGCCGGTAGTTGACTCAAGGGTGCAGGCATTAAGACTGCCCCTAGGTTATTCCATGGAGATTGGGCCATCACTGAATTACTAACAGAGGAAAGTGCAGAAAATGATCCCTGTGGTTGAGAAGATGAGGATATTATGATTCCAGATGATTGAGAAAGAGATGTGGAAGTACTGGTGGATTGTTGGACAATGATCTGAAGTGGAGGAGTGGATGGTTGACTTCACAGTGAAGTGTTTGAGATGGATGATGATGATGAAAGAGTCTCGCTATCGGACCCTTTAGGTGATTTCCTTGCTCTCTTCCTTGTGGGTAGAGGTAATTCGGTTGGCTGAACGCCAAACTTTTCGCTCTTTAATCTGGTAAGAGGATGAGTAGGGTTGTATTGCAAAGTCACACTGCCTTGTGATTTATCAGATCTTGAGGAGATATAGAAAATCACTGAAGTTTGTGAATCAGAGATTCAACTTCAGGAGGTTCAATAGTAGATTTTTCTGAAATGTTAGGGTTTGTAGCAACGGCTGTTGATCCTACGACTTCTGGCTTTGGATTTAAAGATTCTAAATGCAATGGAGAATTCGGGGGAGATGGTGAGGGCGATTTACTCTCAGAATGGTATTTAGATTTAGACTTTCTTGCCATTCACAGTTCGAGGCCCCCCTTCTAGTGCCAAATATGTTGAAGCCCCGAAAATTGGGTCTACAACAAGGGGGATACCCACCCGGTCCGGGCCTTGGTTGGCAGCTCCTTCTGTTTGGTATAGTGGGTCCGACTGGGGATATGGGACCAGTTTCCCAATTTATGTGTGTGTGTGAAGGATTGATATTTATGGTCTAAAAGTTCCTAATTGAGATGCTCTAATTCTAACTCTAATATAATGATATGAAATTGTATTCTAATAAATAGAACTATCTAAGTCTACACTAACCCATGGTGTAATCCTTTTGTTATGTGATCTAAAAAGATTTCAGATAACAATCGGTAATAAAGATCATTCAACTGTTATGAGAAAAGAATTCAATATAGATAAACCACTTCATATAAGAAGTTAGACGAAACAGTTGTGAAAAACATATCACATAATAAACTATCCATACATTAAGCATAAATAAATAGCTATCACCGTACAAAAGTGCCAAATGATAACTCAGGCATTCACACATTAATATATAAACAACTGAACTTGAATATCACTCTAACATAGAGGCAGAAATAGTTAAGAGATAAAAGTACCATTTATAACTAGTTCTACTCATGAGCTTCAAGCGATAATGATTTATCTCTTCTTAATCTAACATCCACTAAGAGTACAAAAGTGCAACATCAGTAGCAGATATTAAATGCAAAAATCAATAAATCCTGTTCCATTCATTCATCAAAACCTCCTCGAAGGGTGCAAAAGTGTATGTTCTGAGGACAAGTTTTTGTTAAATTTCTGGACCCTTCTCTAAATGCATGAAAAGGGTTTAAATACTACTAATCTAAATCTAAAAATAACTTATTTACAAAAATGTAGGATACAGTTTAAATGACCGTCCTTTTTCTAGGCAAAAGTAAAGCAAAATTAATACTATTATTGAATCTAAACTTAACAACTAACTATTTTTGTATCTGATCCTTGAAATCACAAGCATCCAACATTTGCTTGAGTAGGGTCAGCTGGCTGACTTCAGACTTCAACTGTCCTATGAAAACCGAATCAGCAAGAGCAGGCGCCATCTTTTCGGTAGAATTGATGATGCATTTGAGGGTCATACACTGGCTATGTGGTTTTACCAAATACGCCCAGTAAGAATCCCAATTTAACTTAGTTAATCTCTTGATTGATTCTGCATTTTCTTGAGCCTTCTGTCTCCAGTCTGCTTGCAATTTCTATACATATGTGCATAACATATTGAAGACATTTCAGGCAATTACCACTGGTTTTAGGATTCAAGTTTTACTTTTTTACCTCTAGCATTCTTTTTCCAAATTTCTGAGCTTATAGGTAGCTGAGAAATTAGAGGCTTTCCGTTTCAAGAAGTTTTACCCAGCGATGCCGCTAATCACGCATCGAAAACTGCCTCTGTTTCTTGATCTGGGATTCCTTGGTGCGATTTTCGCCTCTTGTGCACTTTCTTTTAGTGGATGTAAAACTCAAATTTTGTGAAAATAATAATTCCGTAAGTTCTTGACCCATAGTCTTAAATTGTCTATTCTTTATGTCCACGCTGTCCAGTACCCATTTAATCATATCTGTGTAGGGGAGAATTTTGGGCCTTGCCGCTATCCAGTGCAAGAATGAAAAATCTAAATCTGCAACTGATGCTTCAGAAGATCCTTGTGAACCAGCAGTAGCCGTAACCTCCGTCACCTTGGGATTTTCTTCTTCAAGTAAATTATACATGCCTTCCTAATTCGTGATACCAACATCTCTGTTACAGGTGGTGTCTGTATATAGGGGTGTCATTTCTTTATCCTCAGAGCTCGGAGCTTTGCCTTTCTTCCCCATGATATGCTGTATACTGCTTTGTATAATTCTTTGTTCTTCGTTCCTGCAGTTTACAAGTGAGGTGAGAGTAATGGTAAGGAAAGGTGATGGGAAAGATTTTTAAATGCCGAAGACATAAAAATTATACCACCTTATGTGAACTGACTCTTTGATAAGCGTAAAACCATATTTCATTAACAACTGGTAACTAACTCATTAATTAGCATTAAAGCGCATAACCAGGTCTTGGTTCATGGAAAAAGTTTTCTCGAATAATGAGCCCGAAAGATTCGTGATGAAGTAATTTTGCGATTTGGTTCACAATATCACAGATCGCTATCTCGCATTTTTGTGATACCATTCCGCCGTTCTATCGCAATATCGCAATATTACAATATCGCGAGAGCATGACATAAGACAATTTTCTGTTAAAGTGATTTCTGTGATATGCAATTTTGTGATATGCACCATCGCATATCGGCGTTTAAGATTTTTCAGCGTAAGCAGTCTTTGATGCATGCGATGCGATGTATATTTTTTAATATGTAGTCTCGCATCGCGATCTCACAATCTCAGAATTTGGCTTGAAAGGGGGTATCCTATTGTTCCTTTTGCAATGCGATATTTCTTAAGGAGCGATTTTAACTTACCTTATCATGAAACTTAGGCTTTTTAGATTTTTTCAAGGATATTTTCCTAAGTTTATGATGGCAAGTTTTATTGAAAAGGAAATACAAGCACTAATTCATTTTTTAAGTTTTTTGACTAAGGGTCCCCACTTGTTTAGTATTAGTAATAACACTAAATAAGAAGGGGGGTTGTTGGTGGCCACAACAGATACCAAGCTATCAGAAGATTAGAATAAAGGGTCAAATCAAGATAAGTATCCACATCAAAATGAGGGTTTTGGTCCACTGAATTAATGAGGCATTCATTGTCATTCAAGAAGAGAGATTGTGCCAAAAATATGATTAAGCTCATGACATACACACAAATGGTAGGAAGGTGACCAATCTCGAAACTTCTTGATAGGGAGGAATATTCCAACCCAAAACGAGCTTTTTCTTGACAATCATAATGACAAGCTTTCAAGCTGAGCGTATGACATATAAGATATGCTCCGTAATCCTAAGTACAATGCAATGGATTCACATGTTGAAGAAGTTACCAAAAAAGAATCTTCTATTTGATTAAAGACTCCACCATGATGGTTTAGCATATTAAATTGAAAACACTAAAAGTCGTTGAAGAATGAGCTCACTTCTAGTGGATTAATATTAAGGAAAAAATAATGCGTGAAAATATGGATCCAACTTAGTTTGAATATCTTACTTAGTTTGAATATCTTAACAGGATTATGATAACTTGGCATAACCATCAACAGGGGCTAAAGTGCCTGGATTTCCTGACATGTATCTGAACTTTCTGATGATGGGTCATCAAATTTGGGTGGATTAGAAAAATTAACATGTAGATATGCACCACTATCATAAGATATATTAGTGAAAATAATGTTAATTCCACTGGTTTTATCAGACTCAAGAATAAACGTGTCATATTATTGATGGATAGAAAATTGAGATACATAAATCTGGAAACTCCGTTGATCATTTAGAGTTGGAATATCTTCCTCCTAACATATGAAATATTTATTATTTAACATATCATGAATAATAGATTTGAGCTTTTCATCCTCTAATTGTAGGACCACACCATCCTGTACCTGGTTGCAATCATGATAAGCCAGATAAGGATCTAAAGAATTAAGAAAATTTGTTGGTCTAATAGACTTATCCAACATATCCAGGTACAATTAATAATGTATTAGAGGTGAGGAAAGATCAAAAGGCTCAGGAGGAGAATCACTAGCTGTAACTAAATTAGATTGAGCTTGTAAGAAAAACATATCAACATGTGTGTTATGCTTCATGAGATTATCTTCATCATCATAATGATCGAATATAGGCATACTAATGTAACATTCAGATTGGTCTTGCATTTATTCAACAAGGTATATTGAAGATTCAAAAGTCTAACAACTTATTTCTTCAAATTTCATATCTGCAGATGTGTGAATCAAAGAAGTTTCAAACTGAATTAAAAGAGTATCCAATCCCATAAATGAATATTGCAAGCTATGAGAAAACAATTTTGAATTGATGCTTAGTAGATATAAGACTTCAAAAGAAGAAAATATATCATTCGATGTAATGAAGATTTCATGGTGATGGTGATCCAAAATCTCATCTTGAATGAAGGATCTAAAATCATTTGATAAGTTATCAAGATCACAATATCGATGATCAACCAAAGATGTGGGATTGTCATCTAGAAAAAGGGAAGAAATATTGAACATATCTTCACCACTTTGCTCCTCTACATGTGAAATACAGTTAACTTGTATACAAACACTACTTGAAACAACACGTTGAACATTATTAAAAGCCGAAGTGGATTTATAAAGCAGATCATGAAACAAGGAGTCATGTGACTTGGATGGTAGAGGTTGAAGAGTATCCCTTGATGAAATCATTCTTTCAATTGGATTAGATTCAAGATTGGACTTATGTGCATTAATATAATCTTGAAAAACCAAGGGATCAACTTTCACTTTAGGCTCCATGCAATTGTTGAACCATTCCAAATTCCCCTAAATAAAATCTAGATTATGGAAAATGGGTGGAGGTTGAATGGATGTATCAATAATTTGATTTTAGTATTTCCCAACTTCAACATCATCACCAGGAGGCATCCAAACTGATACTAGAAAAATATGGGGACAAGGAACAAAAGGAATGGTAGGTTCCTCCTCACAGATTTGGGATGTCTCATAATCAACATAAGTTGGGAGAGTAGAATCATCAACGTTTCGGTTCCAAAATATTTCAAGGTGAGTAGAATCAAAATTTGAAATTTGTCCATGATAAAATATGAATCAATCACCCCATCGAGAAATTCATAGCAAAGGTGAAGAAACTAATTGAGAAAATCCTCTAAAGGTTCATTGAGTTTCGTTCTAAAATGGTAAATTCTATCACAAACATCATGATAATCATACATGTCAAAGGTTTGATGAAGCTCCATAGCGATTTGTTCAAATTAATGAATGGAAGAAGTTGGTAAAGTAAGACACCATTTCTTAACCCGACCTTCAAGAATGAGGGTGAACAATTTACTAGCAACATCTTCATAATTGATTTCATAATATTCACAAAATTTGAGAAACACACATACACATGCATGCACGCATGCACACACGCACACACCCACACACACACACACACACACACACACACATATTGAGCTATGAGTGTTTCACCCTTGCCATCAAATTTCATATTTCACAAATCATTAATTAATTCCATTGGTATTTAAAGATTTGATATATTAGAAAAGCACTCCAAGCTTATGATTTGGGAAATAACCATTTAAGATGAGAGATTCAAAACATACTCAACAAGAACAACTTGTAATTTGTCCCTCCTTCTAGCGCCAATTGTTGACAGTGTTGGTTTTGGAAAATCAAAAATATTATATTAGGTTTTGATTCTCATTTATTGATAATTACTTGTGAGTGTGTTAGCTTCTTTTACTTGTTTATTATCTTATATTTTCATCAAGGAATTACCATATTATGTGTGTATGAATATCACAAAACAAGAGACACAATATATAGGCATAGGCCAGGGGAAAAGCCCCCTCGAGGGGAAAATCTAGTCAAGATAACTCTTCCTTTCAATAGTATTATTTAAGAATCTTTACCCTAGACCAAGACCAGACTTTCCCTCCACACCATGTCAGTGTCCCAGATATTCAACCTCTTCCAACAACTTCAACTAGGAAGCATCTTGCAACAACATGCATCTTCTGGAAACAACAAAATATTAGGATACTTCGATCTTCCAATCCATACTGCAAAACAAAGAGAGAGAGGCACAAAAAACTCAATTTTGTTCCTTTCTATATACTTCCCCAAACTCACACTACTTTGGACCTCCTGACAACATAATTCATACTTCTCCAACTATTCTTGAGATATTGAACTTGCTTGAGAGTGAATGCTTCAAATGATTCCAGCCTCCTTGTATATATAGGCTTCTTGTGGGTAGAATGAGGGTCTTTAGGACGACTTGATCTCTCTAAGGCCAACATCACATGGAGCATATGTAATTCATGTTTGAATTGATACAAATCCTTTTTACATGATTCAAAAGCCCAAGAAGGGTTTCTTTGAATGTACAATGACTCTATAAACTCAATATTAATCCTAGGAGTCCATAATTAGGACTTTGACTAATATAATGATGAGGCAAACATGAAACCCATGCTTTAATAAGTCATTGTTACAATAATAAAAATTATTTTCTTTATTCTTTTGACAAGTACATTACATAATGACTCAAATACATTATTGAAGACCGAACATAGTTACATTTTCTAATGCTTCCTATTAACTAGGGAGGTATTCATAATGTACATATACGATAAAATATCTCAAACTATATGAAACATGGAGAACCTTTAGGAACCACAATGCCATGGAATAGATTCCTAACCAGAGAAATATTTCCAATCAGTCACTTAAAAACTTAGGCACCAGAATTCCATGGACTAGATTCCTGACCAGGGGAATCTATAATCAGTCACTTAATAGTTTAGGCACCACAATGCCACATACTAGATTCCTGACCAGGGAAATCTATCGAAGTGGGAATAATGTGGGCTCAAGATTTCAGCCCCTCTAGGTACCATCAGGCTTACTTGCTAACCACCCACCCAAACATACATGTGTGAATCTAAAAACAGAGCTCAATAATCAACATACTCTTTTCTACTTTGGGATCCAAACATCAACACATAGTGCCGACTAGATGTCTCCAAAGGAAATGCTTCACTCATAAAGCCTCAACAAATCTCTTCCATTTCCTTATCATTAATACAATCACCAATATATACCAAACTCAATAGATTCCTTAGATATTCAAACTTTTAATTAGGAAGAGCCTTTGTTAGTATGTCTACTACTTGTTCATCTGTCAGAACATACTCTAACTTCACGATCCCATCCTGCACCAAATTCCTTATAAAGTGGAACTTATTATTAATATGTTTTTTCCTCGAATGAAACACAATATCTGCAGACATATTGATACAACTTTGGTTGTCACCATTAATCACAGTAGGAACCAGATACTTCTCGAACAAATATGTCATAGGATTCCTTAACCAAACCCCCTCTTCTCCTACTTCACATGTAGCCACATATTCTGCCTTGAAACTACTCAATGCAACAATATCTTGCTTCCTACTCATCCATGAATTACATCATCTCTTAGACTAAAGCATCCTCCAATAATAATCCTTCCATCAGTCTCACTTCCACCCCAATCAGAGCCTATGAAGCCATTTAGCTTGACTTACTATCATACTTTAGGTAGTGATGTATAGTGCCATAAATATATCTCAATATATGTTTGGAAGCTATTCGGTGATCATTACAAGGTTCCAAATGAAAATAACTAAGAATGTTCACTACAAAACATATATCTGACCTAGTATTCACCAGATACATCAAGGAACCCACCAACTGATGATATGAGGTAGGATCCACGAGACTAGAGTCAGAGCTCCTCAACTTCTTGAGGTTGGTTATCATAGGAGTAGTCATCGGCTTAGAATCTATCATCCCAGATTTCTGCAATAACTTGAGAATGCACTTTCCTTGCCCCAAATATATTTCACCAAGTCTCTGCCATACTTCTAGACCTAGGTAATGGTGCATCAGTCCTAGATCCTTCATTTCAAATTCCTCTGCCAACATCTTCTTACATTCTTGAATTCTTCGCTTTACAAATGTGATGAATAAATCATCCATATATATTAGAATAATGACAGGATCATTTTTCACGACCTTGATGTATATATTCGGATCAACATAAATATTCACGAATCCAATTCTAAGTAGATATGGATCCATCCTTGCATACCATGCCCCCAGGGCTTGCTTCAAACTGCATGGGGCTTTCTTAAGTCTGCAAACATGAGAGTCCTTGCTATTCACTTCAAATCCCTCGGGTTGTTCAATTTACACTACCTCATCAATGGTACCATTTAGAAATGCGGTCTGAACATCCATTTGATGCATATTCCAACCCCTTGTAGCAGCTAATGAAACCAAATATGTAATGGTAGTCTACCTTGCTGTAGGTGCAAATATTTATTCATAGTATACCTTCCTTTTGAGAGAGACCCCTTGTGACAAACCTTGCTTTATGCTTGTCTATACTTGAATCAACAACATGTTGCATCTTATAGATCCACTTTGATGTGACAACCGATTTGTCACTAGATCTAGGAACGATCTCCAAAACCCCATTCTTCATGATGGATTGATATTCTTCTGACATAGCTTTCTTCGAAACCTCTTCTTGCTCAACTTCCTTGAATGTAGATGTTTCGACTTCAATTAACTTTGTCATATATGCAACATAGCTAGAATATATTTTTGGTTTCTTATTTTCCCTCGAGGACCCTTTCACAGCTTCATGTCCTTCAAAATATTATAATGTATCTTTCAACCAATTTGGCCTCTTCCTTGTGGTTGGGACAATCACCCATTGCATAGGTTCACTTGGTCCTTCTTCTTCAACATTTGTAGTAGAGTTCTCATGATGAACTTATTCTTCTTTAAATACATACACTTATCTGTCATTAGAATTAATAGGAATATCCTTTGATTTCTTTTAAGCTTGATTTTCATTGAATATGACATCCCTTCTTACCTCATTGTGTCTTCTTTCCTTTACGTAAATTCTATATGCTTTTGAGGAAAGACTATAACCAACGAATATTCCTTTGATACTTGTTGAGTCTAACTTCTTTCACTTGTCTTTCAGAACATCAATATAAGTCAGACTTCCAAATATTCAGAGATGATCCACACTCGGCTTCTTCCTTGTGAATACTTCTTCGGGTGCAGTATTATCAAGAATCTTATGAGGACTTATATTCTAAATGTACACGACAGTGATCACTGCTTCACCCCATAAGAACTTTGGTAGATGTTGATCAAGGAGCATAGTTTTAATGAATTATTCAATTGACCTATTTTTCCTTTCAACCAATATATTTTGTTTAGGATAGTAGGGAACAATGAGCTCCATCTTAATACTAGCATCTTTACTGTTATCTCAAAAACAGATCCTGATAGGCTGCTGGTCAGGTTGACTCTAAGTGACTATTTCAAACCAATCTTTTGACTAAGGCTTAGCCTCCTTAGCCTGAGAGGGCTCTCTCAAAGGGTTATTGATTTTGACTAATAAGAAGATGGCTAACTCTTGTGGAAAAACATTAACAAACATGAAGGTTGGATACACATTACATAAGTTTCCATTGGGCCTATGGATTCAATCATACTTCAGTAAACTATGACACTGCCTTTACATAGAAGTCAGGGCACTTAGCATTTAGATGTTCAGAACACAACTCATATAAAACCACAGTTCATAAATGCATACAGGAAATCAGAGCACAATTAGTGAATTCTGAGTGATTACACATCTATGCAACTGTAAAAGACATTAAGGAAAGAACAAATCACACATTCTAAACATAGAAATCCTTCATGAATCCTGAGAAGAAAAGCAGACAACTTATATTACTGAAAATGGTCTTTACATAAGCCAAAACAGTACTTTTGTTATAAAATTTCCAACCCTCATTACATTGCTGTTTCAGCTATATATAGAATCCTTATTCTAACTAATTCGAGCTTCCTCCTCCAGCATGAGGGGAATTTGATAACTCGATAGCTATCTCTAATGACACCTATCAGCGATTTAACTAACTATTAAATACAATAAAGTGCTGACTGGAATTTTAAAAGTTCTAAATCAACTAGGACTCTAACTCCCTTTCCATGCCATAGTGGCTACTCCTTGTTCTTTGACACCTGGTCCTCTTTCAATTTGGATAAGCTGGATATTTAATACTCCATATTGACCTTGAACGTAGAATCTTTAACTGCCCAGTAGTATTAGGAGATGTCCCTTGCTTCTCGGCTCCTGTTTTCCTTAAATTGCTCGAATGTATAACAGCATGTCTTCTAGCCTTTAATAACCCAAGATATGGAACACTGCCACGTTTTTGATGTGCTGTAGGCTGCATTGATGGACATGTGTGCAGGCAAAATTTCCTTGTATGCAAATCATTTAATACCTTTTTGAACGGTGATAAAGAGGCTTTACAACATAAATTTAAATTTGGGTTAAAATATTCCACCTTTTTAAATGTACACGTGTCTTGATCTGAATGGCTATTGTAGCTCTATCTGATGTCTTGTGTACCCTTCAGGTGTCTCTATTTCAAAATTCCTGTTCATAATACAAAACTGCCTGTCTGCGTTAAAATCATCACCTACAGCAGTTTCGTAGCGCGCTACGAAACTGCTGAATTATTTGAAACAATTTGCTATTTGACCCGAGATCTTTATCACCTCAAACATTTGATTGCCAAAAACTCCCTTTGATTTTTCATATGCCTTGATACCAAATACTGGACTAAAGCGTATATAATGCCTAACAATGCCAAAACTTTAATACTTATTATATCAGCCATCACGACTGAAGGCAAATTGAGGGGTAGGTTCAGCAGCCTCTTCTTTTTCATTTTTGTCTGCACCATTATTTGTTGATGTATAGCCTTATTGAAGGGCCCTGACTTACTTTCTTCTGCCTCTTTCTTGAAATTCTCCTTTTCACCGGCCTTTAGTTCCTCTTGCTCTCTCCTTATTAACTCTCTTACAGGCTGGAAAGCTGCCGTTGTGCATAAGTTCTTCAAGTCACTGCCACTGTATCCTTCAGTTATGACTGCAAGCTCCTTGAAGTCAAAACCTTCTTCAAGTTTCTCTTTTGCAAGGAGTGTCATGAGAATTTTTTCTCTATTCTCAACAGAAGGTAGACCTACCATGATCCTTCGCTCAAAACGTCTGATGATAGCTTCATCAAGATCGAAAGGTCTATTTGTTGCAGCCAACACAAGAACGCGCTCTCCATTCCTAGACAGGAATCCATCCCAGTGGGCCATAAACTCATTCTTAATTTTTCTCATCGCCTCATGCTCTCCAACCCTAGACCGTTGCCCCAGCATGCTGTCTACCTCATCAATGAAGATCATAGTTGGGGACACTTTTGCAGCCAAACTAAACAATTCCCTCACATTTTTTTTTTTTTTATCTTCTCCAAACCACTTTGACGTAATGGTGGACATTGAAACATTAATGAAACTGGCACTAGCCTCAGTTGCGAGAGCCTTTGCAAGCATTGTTTTCCCAGTTCCTGGGGGACCAAACAGCAAGATGCCTTTGCAAGGCTTAAGAAGCCCGCCTTTGAAAAGGTCTGGACGTCGAAGAGGCAACATTACAAGCTCTTGAAACGCTTCTTTGACATTGTCCAAGGCTCCAATATCTGAAAAATTCACACCAATTTCACCAGCAGGAATGATCTCTGGTCTAATTCGTTTCTCAAAGTCATTTTCTGGAGCCACTCCTAGTTTAGAAGGAAGAGTAGTTGGATTTGATGCATTTGGACCGTTGCCTTCTTTCTTAGGGTCGGTTTCTTTCTTAGTGGAAACTCCCACAGGGGCATTGTCGGTTTTCCCAGCTTCACTTTTGTTCTCTGGTGATGGAGCTACTTCACTTGTGAGCTCCGCCTTTGCAGCACCTGTCTCCCGAGGTTCCTTGGAAGAATCCCCATTTAACATTGGCAGCGTAGCTTTGTTTTCTGCCTTGCCTACCTGGAGTATACTCAACCCATGCGCTAAGCTTTTAGATGAAACAACCAATCTTCCATTTCTGTACTCTGGATTTAGTTTCATTTAAATGATCCATGACATTCCTTAGAATAGTGAACAGAGTTTTAATAACAGGGGCAATTTCAACAGGTGGCATCTGAGACTTGATCTTTTGAAGGCACACAGAAGTAGAAACTCAGTGAACCATAAACAAATGCACATCCACGAATGCACATCCACGAAGATCTTTGCCTACCAAAATACTTTCCATGTTGATTGCAGTTACCATGATTAATGCGTTGCCCACACCAATAACTACTGATATCAAATATATGTAGCTCCACATACTACTTGGCAGAAGATAGATTGTAGCCCCGGAAAACATCCATAGAATTCCACTCACTGTGAAAAAGGCTTTAAGTCGATATCCAGTCCATTTTAACTCCTGATAATATAAAACCTTTTTTGAACCAGTAAAACCATGAAATCCTTTTCCAACTTTTTGGTTCTTTGTGATGTTGCAACCTCGGCTCTTTAACCCCAACATGAAATATGATCACAAAAAGGCTGCCAATAATGATTGATAAAACTGTAATCCAGCGATACTGTTTCTCAATGCCAACAGAATCATTGCCTGATATAAATTTGAACACGATGAATGCAATTGCAAAAAGTAAAAGGTTTGCAACCCTGGTAAAAGCATTACGACAACTGCTGAGAGCCACCCTACTAGTAGAATTTGCTGTGATGTACCATTGCCATGTGAGAGACTTGAGTAGCAGCCCATCCAATGTTGAAGATTGCAGCAAAGATACTATATCCAATTGTCCGTACTGTAATAGAGTTCGTCCCAAGAATTGTACATACGAAGCAAGTCCCAAACACACAGGAAAATGACACAGCAAATAAAAGTGATCCACCATCATGCCACACTTTAAAACGACCAAACAGCTGTGGACTCTTGAAATCTTCTCTAATCTGCATCTTCGTGTTCTAAGTTCAAACTGCATGGATTCAAAATCACTTGCAATAGGCTTGTTCAGTCTAGAACCCGGAATATCGTGTTGCCATTCTGTAACAGGATTTCCATAATTAAGATTTGATCCAACAGAACTGGAACTAATTACTGCAAAACACCCTGCTCAACGAATTTCTTGTGAAGAGATTTTGACCCCTGTATTCCATTGCACCAATTGCATCTTGAATTTTGGTATGAGGATACGCATGGACCAGAGAAACCAGGAAAAGACTCCTAATGTTCTATGCCTGACCCTTTCTTGAGAGGATACAACGAGAATCACCAGCATTTGCCACACTACGCTGATTATTTTGAAAAAATGCAACACCTGCTGCGCTTCTAGAAATTGGCCCAGAAAACATCAACATGTGGTCCCTGTTCAAATGCCAAATCTCTCTAATAAGCCAGTGAATTTGTTGATATTATCCGACACATCATCTCATCCATCCTGATAAGATATTTCTGAGATTTGGCACTTGTTTAAGTAGAGGCAGCGTAAATAATTGCTCACGTGGCCCACTTTGAGTTATGTCGTTCAGGAGCAATTGGACCAGTGATTTGAAGAAACTATATCTACCTTCTCGGTCTAAAAACAAAGCCATAAACATCCCAACTTTTGACAAATTTTAAAAAATTGATGCCCAGAATTTAAAATTTTTCCTGAAGTGATAACACTTACAATATGCAATAAAAAATTTAGAAGTGTATTCCTCACCATTGTCAAAGCTTAGAGTCTTTATCTTTCTTTCTGTCAGGGCTTCCATTTCAGCCTTGAACTCCTTGAACTTATTGAATAATTCATCTTTAGTTTTGAGTTGATAGAGCCATGAATTGTTACAATGGTAAACAATGAATGTTACATAGTAAATGTGACCTCCAAGTGATTTTTTAGACATGGGCCCACCCACATCAGAATGGATGAGGTCTAATATTTCTTTAGACCTAGTTTCACTATTATGAAATGGATTTCTAGTATGTTTCACCAAAGAACATCCCTTGAACACACCTTCATGATCTAACTTCATATTAGGAATACCATGAACTAGTTGACTGAGAGTAGGGATGAACTTGTAATGAAGATTACAATACCTCCGATGCCATAGTTCAATGGGACTTATTACCATATGAACCAAATGTTGAGGAGATGGTGTAATGTCCCGGTAAATACTTCCTTCACAAAATCCAATAACCCTAGATTTATCAATGATAGAGTCGTTTCCAAAAACCAATATTTTTACATCAACAAAGTAAATCCTTTCCCCTTTATATTCTAAACAATAAATAGAAATTAATTTTTGTTTTCAAACCTAGAACATAGAGAGTGATGTTGAGATGAAACTTCTATCCATTATCCAACTTTAATGATGTTGATCCAAGGCCTATAACAACATAGATTTTATTGTCACCCAATTCCATTGCATGAGAGGATGGCTCTTTTGATAGAGTATGAAGTTGCTTGATTTCACCTGCCATGTGTCTCGATGCTCCACTATCAATGATCCAAGCATTGTCATCAGTTAGAGAACCTGTAAGGGAAACCAAGAATCCTTGACTCTTTACCTTGTTGAATAATTAGTTAGTAGATGACCTTCTTGATCCAACTTCCAGCAATTTTGTAACCTAATCTTATGTAGTTCACCATAAAGGGATAATCCATGCCAAAAAAGTGATCTTCGACTTCTCTTGACCTTAGCTCCAATATAATGTCGGAAAATCAAAGATATTATTTTAAGGTTTGATTATCCTTTCTTGATAATTACTTGTGAGTGTGTTGGTTTCATTTACTTCTTTATTATATTATATTTTCATCAAGAAATTACCATATTATGTGTTTATGAGGATCACAAAACAAGAGACACAAGATATAGGCACATGCTAGGGAAAAACCCCCCTCGAGGTGGAAACCCAGTAAAGATAATTCTTCCTTTCAATAGTATTCTTTGAGACTCTTTACCCTAGACCAAGACCAGAATTTCTCTCCACACCATGTCAACCTCCTAAATCTTCGATCCCTTCGAGCAACTTTGACTAGGCAGCAACTTCTGGCAACATGCAGCTTCTGACAACAACAAAATATTAGGAGACTTCAATCTTCCAATCCATACTATGAAACAGAGAGAGAGAGAGGCACCAAAAACTCAATTTCTTCCTCTCTATAGACTTAACCAAACTCGCACTCCTTTTGACCTCTTGAAAACAAACTTTTCACTTCGCCAACTCTTCTTGAGATATCAAACTTGCTTGAGAGTGAATGATTCAAATGAATTCAACCTCCTTGTATATATAGGATTCTTGTGGGTCAAATGAGGGTCTTTACATTGTCTTGATCTCTCTTAGGCTGACATGATGTGGAGGGTACATAATTCATATTTGACTTGATACAAATCCTTTTTACATGATTCAAAAGCCCAAGAAGGGTCTCTTTGAATGTACAATGACTCTATAAACTCAATATTAATCCCAAGAGTCCACAATGGGGAGATTGACTAATATAATTATGACCCAAGCATGAAATCCATGCTTTAATAAGCCATTGTTACAATAATAAAAATTCCTTTCTCAAGTACATTACATAATGAATCAAGTAAATTATTAAAGACCAACCATAGTTACACTTTCTAACAGTTGGAAATCCGTTAACCAAGGGGTCTTCCCAATGTGAAGCCCCAATTAGACCTCACACCATTTGGATTAGGAGCGCCAACCGAAACTACAAACGATTTCCATCATTCTTAGGGATTTTCCTTGGCTGCCATTATTAACATAGGAGGTTATACAAATATTATTTGAAACAAGCAAGTAAGATGACACTGTGAGGCATACAATTTCAATGTATATAAAGTACTTTCATGATAAGGAAAGAGAAAGTGAGCCTCTAGAATAAAAGTAATAGTACTCTTTTAAAAGAGACATATAAGAGAATAAGATGATTGTTAATTAAGTTGCAAAGTAGTACACAAGAAAACCACGATCATAAAACCAAATACAACACACCTTCAACAAGGTAAGTACCAAAGCCACCGAAATTGTTCAAAATCCATAGTACATGTGAACAAAACACATGCCACAAACATGTAAAGAAAAATCTTACTAAATTCTCTGTACATGCAAAATGTATTGGATCATCGAGCTTCATATATTAAGTGGAAATGCCAAGATATACAAGTACAATGCTGCCACACTAGCCCCAATAATGGAACATTAAGTCACTACTTGCTCCTCCAAAGAAACATCTTCTCTCCTATGCCAATGCTAGAGAATCTAGTGGGAAGTTAAAGTCCCAAAAAAATACCTTTTCTTGAGTTATGATAGTGTATTTATAACAAATGAGGTGACTCTCCACCTCCCATGTGACTCTTGACCTCCCTCATGACCCTTGATCTTCTATAGTGAATTTTTGAATTCTTAAATGACCTTTCAGCTTCTATATGACTTTAGAACTCAATAATGACTCTTCATATTCCATGTGGGATTGTTGGTCTTCCACATATTTACATTTTCTGATTTCGGGAAATTACACAATTACATTATAGGATCAAGCACTACTCACTCCCTTGTAGGCTGAATATATGGAACTACAACTCATCTTACCTCTTCGTAGAAAAATTGTTGCATGAACCTATAAACCATGCTGAAACTATGCAACTGCCCTTGTAACTACTTTCTCCTTTCAATGTTTTTTTTCCCTTATGTTGACTCGCATTCTTTGTACTCCTTCAACCATAAAAATATTTTGAACTTTACCATAACATATTGAAAATAATTTACAATCAAAAAGATAAACTGATTAGGTCAAAACATGGAGGTAGAATTAGGGTTTGTTTAGAAAAATTAGTGTTTTGAATATTTCCCTATCCCACAAAGAAAATTGATTGTTGCTCCATGGATTCTACAACCTGAGCAAGGAGATTCAACTTATCCTAGCTTATTTTCATTCTTCTAGTAGCTTTCGGTATGATTTTTTCAACCTTTAGGGTTTCTTTCCCCTCTCTGTCATCATGCTCTATTTTCCTCTATGTTTTTGCCTTATTTATGCTCTTTGAATGCTTCACAATATCTTCATTTTCATCAATAATCATTGTCTCCTTTAGATTAGGGTTTGTTTTTTCTTTTAAACCCAATCTCAGTTTTTTTGTAGGGAAAGTGTGGCGCTTTTTGGAGTAAACCATAGGTTGAGTTTCAACTCCTTCATCCCTTGTTTCTATCTTTTGTTTGCCCATTTTACCTTGTGTTGCTCTCTGTTTTTCCTCCTCTTCCTTTAACATCAGTTTTTGTTGTTCCCTTGTTCTCCTTTCATAAACCCTAACCTCTGGTTCTTTCACAAGGTTTTCATCATGCTTTTCAACGGGGATGTAGCTAGGCTATCCATTTGTTTCATGAGCTAGGGTTTGAGTAGAAACTTTAGTTTGGCCTCTCCTTGGTCTTATAGGGTGCAGGTTGTCTTAGGTTTCTCTATCTCAGCTACCCCACCTTCTTGTTTAGCTCATGGGTATATAATATTTTGATTATGCTGTGATGTCAAATGTCATGAGCCTGTAGCTCATGTTTGGACCTTGCCTTGGTGCACATTTTTAGCAAACTTTGGTGAAGGAAATATGGAAAATTCATCTTACTAAACCTTTCTAAATGACATAAAAACCTCATATGATACATATAGGCTTTCGAATACCTGTGTTCATAGGTGAAGAAAAGTTGCACCGTTATGAGGGCATTAGAACATTCAGGCTTTAGTATATTTTGGAGGACTCCAACATTCCAATCTTGACTATGACAATCCTACTTCAAGAAAAAAATCAAGTACACATTCTGCAACCTTTATTTCTTAAACCATCACTCACCCTCCGTTGGAAAACCCGTAGATTCTACAATAGATTCCTTTGTGACTGGGAACTGCAGGGTTTTTATTCTTATTGTGTTTCCATCAAATGATTAAATGAAATCATGGAACTAACTCAAGTTGTGCCCATTCAAGCTCTGAAACACTAGTTCCCATCCTGCATTTTTGAACAACATTAACATCACTAGATACACTTCAAAATACATCTCATGAGGCTCAAATCGCTTCACATGACTGGATTGACCCATATTTCCAATATTTTGATGTTGCAAACACCTTTTCTAACATTGAATTAACTTGGAAGAATGTTGCAAACCACTCGAGAGCCTTCTTACAGATTTGTAAACAAAATTCTGGGTTAGCTGGAAATTACAATTTTAGGGTAAACAAGGAAAATTAGGGTTTGATTTTAAAAGTCTCTCTTAGGCTTCAAAATGTTTCTAGATGTCACATAATGGATGAAAATGGGCAGGTATTTGTGAAAAAACACTTGGATGCTTGAAAAAATGAAGTTGGTGGCTCGAAAACCTAAAATTTAAATTTTTCGTTAAGTGCTACGAAAATATATCATAGTGCCAATTGTAAATTTGAGATAGGTTAATTGCACTACAAAAAAGTTAGGATAAGATTAGGGTTGGGTAAAAAGATTTGATTAGACATACCCCTAGGCTTAGGTAGCAATTTACACAATTTTTTTTATAAGGCCACATAGCCATGAATTTACAAATCAAATTGATAAATATTTCCTTTGGACCTTTAGGGAAAGGTGAAAACCTGATGCTAACAAGTCCAAGGAGCTACTTACAAGTGATACACAAGCACTTTCTTCTTTTAGTGGTACCTCCGCATGTCAATTTTGATCATGGATTTGGATTCCTAACATAAAGGTGAATAAAATGAGTATGGTTTCATGATATTCTAAGAATGTTCTATTTTTGGCACTAGTAGCATGTCCAGTCTAATTCATCTTCGGAATTTCCACCGAGTTTTGAGTCAATGAGGGTTGTTTCGTGAAAATAAAAGATATTTATATTTTTAACAATATAGACATGGAAGTTCTGAAAACATATTTGGGTTCTCCATCATATTTCGAGTCTAATGAGGATAATTTAGTGGGCATGCAATGATAATTTTATTTTTAACACTTTTCACCTTTAGGTGTACACTGAGCATTTCCTAATTTTTCCTATTTTGAGGGGACTAATATTTTTAGTATGTTTATTTATAACAAGATGATGTGGTGATCGAAGGGACTGACAAGTGGCAAGATTTTAGATGAGTCATCGATGTTGTGGCAAAGCACATGGGTGTGACATGAAAAGAAAGGCAATTTACTTTTCTCCACCATATTTTTCTCTCCTAGTGTGTTTCCATCTCCTCTGTTCTCTCCTACTCATACTCCTCTTTTATGTCCTATTCTCTCTCCACATTTCACTCTTTTCCTTCCTATTTTCTTCCATTATTTTACTCCCCTTTCTTCCTAATTTAAAAAACACTCTAACTCAAATTCAATAACACTTCAAGGAGAAAGGTCCATTTAACTAGATTTTCTCCTCTAGTCAAAGCTAAATTAACTAAAAAATGCATGGTTATGGACACTTACGGAGAATTCAACCTCCTCCTATAGATAGTATAAATACAAGGGGAAGAAATATTGTGAATACAAGGAAAGGCCAACCATCCATTTCGAATTGTATTGACAAAGCATGCAACCTTACTCTCTTGTCTTCATCGTTATTCTTTCCTCTTTTGTTTAGCTTTTGTTATCTTGTGTCTAGATATCACTGTCTTCAAGTTTGTAAAAGTCTCCTTAGCTCAGCCTATTGGAAATATTGTTGCCATTGATGTCAAAGTAAAGGGGAGACTACAGTTGTCCAAGATAAAGATTATAAGATGAATATTATTGGAAATATTGTTTTTGGACTTTTGGTTCCAAGTTTGGACTATTGAAATTCTAGTAATGCAATGACTAGATTTGTTTTTCACAACTAGTAACTACCTCTATTGAAATAAATTTTTCCTTATTATACTTTAGTCAACAAGAAACTATAGATTAAAAGCTTCAACCATTATTTCTTCATAATTGTTATACGGGAATAGTGTCCACACGGATGCTGCTATTCCCACTAAGATGGGTGGCTATCTTAGAGAAAAACAATCAAAGTCTACTATTGATTCCTTTTATGAAAATATATGAGAGGAGAACCAAGAGGGCCAACTTGAGTCTTGCACTCGATTTTCTCTCCTTCTTGATAGAGTTTTGCCACTTGCTCTTTGTCTGCTCAGCTTCAAACGGACCTATAGAATCACAATAACATACTGTTATGCAAGAAACAAGGATCTAAGTTCATAAAATGCAGGATCAGATGTGCATTAACCATATACAAGCATATATAAACAAATACACAAGAATATGGAAGGAAACAAGAATAACTTTATTCAGATAAAAAGTAGCAAGAGGATTACAGCCATGAGCAGCTTTGACCCAGCATCATCCTCCAGCTAATAAGCCCTTCTTCACCTCAAGCAAAGCAAAATCACCCAACACTGTGAATGTACACCAAAATACCAACAACACTTCTCTATAAGTTACAAAATTCCAGCCTCTGGATCTCTGTGAAGAGGGATCCATATATAGATGATTACAGAGAGGTGAGTCATCCTTTGGGATCTTGATTAGTGTCCTCTCTTTGATAGTTCCTGCTTCCACTGGAGAATGATGATCTCTTACTCATCCCTGGTCGAAAACAGAGAGGCAAGTGTCAGAGGGGAAGCTTCTGGAAGATTCCATGATCTTCCACCTCGCATTTTGTCACTGCCATTTGTCCATTCCCGACCATCGCACCCTACAGAGGAGAAAATCAGTATGCATCACACCTTGTACATTGGGAAGGTGATATGCATCGCACCCCTTGCATGGAGCTTTCAGTATGGTCCAGTTTTGACCATTTATGAGCAGTTTTCAGTGGAGAACTTCTGGGAGATGATGTAATCAGTTGACCTTGTTCCTTTAGGCAGTGAAGCAACACTTTTAGGAACTTAAGAGCCTCAGTTTATGAACATTTGTGATTGGGGTTGAAGTGCCCAAAAATGTCTATAACAGTTGCCCCCTAAAGCATGAGGTCGTTAATCGTTTTTGATGTTGGGTGGAATGCTTTACTATGAGGATTCGAAGTTTTTCTGAGCTGGGAGGCGACCTATAATAAGATACAATACAATACATTATTTGACAACATTTTTTTTATGATCTAGATGAGGCAGGCATTCCCATGCTTAGCTTTATAAACTCATTTTCATGTACATAGGACAGACGATCGTCTGTGTGACAGACTAATGATATGGACACATCATCCTTTGATTTGGATGATCATCTGATCGACAATGATGTACACTGGATGTTTTTATATTCTTGAATATATCGCAGCTCAGATGGATGAAACTAGATCCGGGGTCTTCAAACTCGGCGAATCTTCACTCGGAGTACAAGTCGATTCATGTGAAAATTGTTTTGGAGTCGAACATGGAAAGACATCACCTGATTACCAGCCAATGATGTAAGCTGTTAACAGGCGTAAGAGGAATCACCAATAATGAAGATGACCCTCAAGGTACTACAATACAATTCACGTGGTGTGAAAAGGGACTTTGTGTCGAACACCACGTAAAATCTCTCGGTCGAAGGCCATTGATGTAAACTTGTCGTCGAAAGTGAGAAACTTGCCATTAAGGCATGCAAGCTTCAAAGTAATGAAAGGGTTGTTCCTAAGTCAAATTGTTGGATAATGAGCTGATGTCGACAAGAAGCGAACCATTGCAGGAAGGCCTTAATGAATCCCACATCAACGACATGGAACGAAGCAAATGATTTTGGAGGTGAAAACAAATTGACGATATGGGGTTCAGGGTGGCGGTCATGAAGGAATGAAGCATGAATGTATTGCAATGGGTGAGACACAGGTGAATTGTCTGAATGACTTCTCTTGAACATATCGGCGACACTGATGATGGATTGGTAGCATTAAACCCAGAGATGGATGGCATGACGGGCCAATGGTGAGGACCAGCGAATAGAACAACCCAACTCGACATGGATGCGGAAGGAAAGTGTCATGTTCAAGAGCGACTTGCTACCAATAAAGTTTCTTCATGTTTTCTTCCCAATTTTCCCTAGTCATTGCTGACCAATACCTCTTTATTTTTGTCAAGCTTGAGGAGGATAACATATTCTTGTTCAATAATCTGCCCTTTGGGCGAACCTATCGCTATATTTTAGCGAGCCTAGCGACAGTGAAACTCGTTCTCGTCCTGTTGGATGAGTTTGTCGCTATTCAGTTTTAACGAGTTTAACGAGAAAGATAACTCGGTATCTTTCAATTTTAGAGAATCTGAAAGAAACGGAAAGAAGACTCCGAAGATTCTTTTTCATTGTATAATCCCTTAAGTCCGAAAAAGCGTAAAATAATACAAAAGGGATGAAATTTCGATAGTTTTAATGAGCCGAACAAGACAAGCGCTCGATCTTTTTGTGTAATAATCCCTCAGGTCCAAAAAGATTAAAATCTAGAGGAGGGATAACACTTCTGATGCCTTTTAATGAGCCGGAGAGGCCAATCACTCGACAATCTTTTAATATTTTACGAGTCAGGTGAAAAGAGCTTAAAGAAGACTCTTTTTCGAGGAACGAGTGATGGTTTCGGGTGGTAGCTGATTCCAGGTAAGATTTGGAATTTTCCAATCATGGCAGTGTTACAAGGATGGCTAGCAGAATCACTCTTCACAGATGTTCCTCAAAGGGGTAAACAATCATATGGGGGTGAACGATCGGCTAAAAATAGAGTGGAGGTGATGG